>SCLH01000198.1:187147-227103 GCA_004367855.1 Oikopleura vanhoeffeni
TTTCAACCAATTTTGAGCTTATTTTTCTGAAAAAATAAAAAACACATAAAATCCCCTTTTATCGGCCTTCGGCCGATTAGGTGCTAATTTGAGAAAAATTCTAATTCAAATTTAAAATCCCGTTTTATCGGCCTACGGCCGATTTGGGGCTCATTTTCTTACCAATTTTAAGCTCATTCTCTTGCAGAATTAAATTTGAAATATAATATCCCTTTTTATCGGCCGTCGGCCAATTTGGAGCTCACTTTCCAACAAAATTTAATTATAAATATAATAACCGCCTTTATTGGCCTTCGGCCGATTCGGGTATTATTTTCCTACAAAATTTTATTATCAATATAATATTCTCTTTTATCGGCCTTCGGCCGATTTGGGGCTCATTTTTAAATAAAAATAAATAAAAAACATAGAATCCCGTTTTATCGGCCTTCGGCCGATTAGGGGCCAGTTTCCATACAAATTTAAATTTAATACATAAATTCCCGTTTTATCGGCCTTTGTGCCGATTTGGGGCTCATTTTTCAAGAAAGTTAAATAATGAACACAAAATCTCTTTATCGGCTTTTGGCCGATTTTGGGCTCATTTTTTAACAATTTTAGATAATAACCGCAAAATGCTCTTTCATTGGCCTCCGGCCGATTTGGGGCTCTTTTATAAAAATATTTAGATTAAAATCAAAAAATGCCCTTTCATCGGCCTTCGGCTCTCTTATTCAAAAGTTCCAATTTAAAACACAAAATCCCCTTTTCAGGGCCGTCGGCCGTTTTTGACTCATTTATTAACAAATTTGCAAATAAATTACAAAATCTTCTTTTATCGGCCTTCGGCCGATTTCGGCTTATTTTTTATCAAATTTCAAGCGTCAAAAACTACTCTTGATCCAAAATTTTCAAATATTTAGGACCATTTTATGGGTGTTCATTTTGGCTCGGGAGGCCTTAATATCATGCAATTTTTTTTATTTATTTTCGTTAAAAACTTCGAAAATCTTATTTTTATTCGTTTCAGGTTCTCTAATTTTTTCTAAGTATTTTGTAAATTTGGAAGAAAAA
The DNA here is from genome assembly GCA_004367855.1 of Oikopleura vanhoeffeni. NCBI lineage: Eukaryota > Metazoa > Chordata > Appendicularia > Copelata > Oikopleuridae > Oikopleura > Oikopleura vanhoeffeni. The sequence continues at coordinate 188,201 of SCLH01000198.1, forward strand.
AAAATTAGAAAATTTTTTTGCGGGCGTTTTAGCCAATTTGAAAAATGAAAAAATTTGCGAAATTTTTTTTTTTTAAATTTTGAATATAATGAAAATTTATTTTTAAATTGGCTGAAAAGCCCGCAAAATTTTTTTTGTTTGGAAGATTTTTTTACTATCAAATTTTTGAAATACTTTGAAAAAAATTGACAATCTGAAAATTAAAATTTTTGTCATCGAACCGTACCTGGTCGCACCCATAGACATATTTTTTCAAGTTAAGCAGTTCACAATTTTTCGTTAAAAAAATAAATGAGTCTCCATGGAGCTATATTAAGAGGTTAAATACTCGGAAAACCGTCATTTTTTGCCAATTTTGACTGTTTTTCAAGTTAATATTAATTTCTAAAAAAAAATGTTGAGTTTTGAATAAAAAATATTTCCACCACTAAACGCGCAATAAAATTTGGCACTTATCAGTTTATATGACAAATCTAACCCGAGTGCTCGATTTTGGCCGAAAATCGACTGGTGGACGTGCTAGTTATGACTCATAACTTATGAGTCATAACCAGTGTTCTTAAACCGGATAGTTTTTAATCTCGATCCCAAGTCATCTTTTTTTCGATCCCGACCTGAATTCTAAATTTTTCTATTCTCAAACAAAATTTTGAAACATTTTTTTTGTATTTCATGAGAAGTTTTCAATTATAAACTTGATTGTGAAGAAAATTTCCCGATTTGAATTTTGAAAAACATTTTTACAGCACTTGAAACATAATTTCTTAGTTTGAAATCAATTTGTTTCTTAATTTTCGTTAGTAATTTGTTATACATGCAATTTTTTTTTAATTTGCCTTCAGTTCAAATATTGTGATTGAAACTAGAACATTTCGCTTCAAATAAAACAAATTTGCTAACAATCATAAATTTACCGTATATTTCCTTTTTTCATGTAAATTTTCAATGATTCAAAAATTTTCAAATCTGAGCTCAAATCAGTAAAAATTCATCCGATCTGATTGGTTTTTGAAAAATTGAATCGGATCGGTGGCCTTCTTGAAAATTTTGGATCGGATCGGATCGCTGGCCCTCTCGAAAATTTTGGATCGGATCGGTAGCCCTCTCAGAAAAATTGGATCGGATCGATTTTTCCGATCCGATCCAACTAATCTGATCCAATTGTGCCGACCCCTGGTTTATAGAACCATATTTTTTGTCCATTTCAATCACAAGTTATAGTCCGTTTAAAGGTGGTGAAAAAATACCCTGCATTTACAACATTTGACATTAAGAACCTCGTTAACGTAGAGTCACCCACTCACAAGGGAGATGTGGTAGGAGTGTGGTATAGAATAGGGATTTTAAGCAAGGGTTAACGAGAATATGGATTAAGGGCCCTGACATATCGTGACTATTTAAAAAAGTCGGAATCCGAGCATTTGATTGGTTGTTCCGCTAAAATCTGACCAATGAAATCAGCTTTTTCTGCAATTCAAGGTTCCGATCGGGTGATAGTATCCCGCGTTGTTTGTTTGATTGAAATAGTCACGATTTGTCAACGGTTTGAATGAGGAGAAGGCTTTTAGTGCTTAAAGGACATCCTACTAAAAATCGTTTCCTGAGCGTGAGTTGGATTATCAAATGCGCTGAATAGAACTGGCAACGCCCTGAAAACTCCTACTTCATATATACATAACAAAATTTTATCATTTCTGATGCCAGGTTTCTCAGAAACCTTTCTTGAAAGTTTGAAAAAAACCTCATTATCGACCCCCAGGTCCAAATTATTTTTTTTCAGTTTTTGAACTATGTTTTTGTTCAAACACCTAGCTCATGTGTTCGAAAATAATTTGTTAATGAAATCAGTAATAAGTCACATATTTGTCAATTTTTAATTTTATACCACGTTTTACTTACCTGTCTTAAAGATATTTTTGACCATGAAGCTATTATTGACCATACCATCTTGATAATTTTTTCTTATTTTCTACTCCAAAACTTCAAGCTCCTTTTCAGAATTTTTTGGACTATTTAGAAATTTTTTTTTCAATTCAACAGCTGTATTTAATTCGGGTTTTTTTAATTACTTTGATGCAATTGTGATGACCGGCTACTGTACAACAAGTACAAATTGTTTAGAAACAATAAATAAACCATTAAAGTCGGTCGCCGGTGCCGGTCTTCTGACCCTTAGAAATGCTTGCCGTGTTTCAAAACTTTTAAATTTACATATATCAAATTAAATGAGCGATGCATTGTGAAAAGTTTATTAAATCGGAAACGACCTGTTACTTTAGCGCGAGAACAAATTCTATCTGAAATTTTGAACAATTTTTCTGATTTTCCACTGGGAAAGCAAATTAAAAATGTAACTGTTTTCTGTTATAAAATCGGAAATTAAACAAAAACTGTTTAAACTTCCATGCTCTATGAAAAACAAAAAATTTTAACCCTGTTGTCACAATTGAAGACGAAATCGACTCCGAGTTTGTCTAGTATTTTTTATTTCTGTATAAATCTATTTCTGTAGACCATTCCAAATTAATTGAAAAAAATTTATATATCGTTAAAAATAATACTAGTGCTCAGAAAAAAATCCATTTCATTTACGCCTACAAATAAACAAATTCCAGAGAACATAAATTGACCAATAACGACAAACTCCGAGGAGTTCACTAAAAGTTTTCAACAATTTTTAGTATTTTAAATATTTGAAACTGATATTTATGGTTTCTGTTATTTTAAGTTTATTTAAAAAAAAAATATAAAGGCAGTTGCCTAAATCGCGTTGGCACAGGTACCACTTTTTTTGCACTCCCGCACTGACTTATTATAATTATTATATTCCAGCTTAAATCGCGATCAGAAACCAAGTAATCTAACTCAGTACTTAGCACATAATACGCTCATTACTCCCACCTTTCACTCTCACCTTAACACTTAGCGCCACCCGTGTTAAAAAATCTCCGCCAGTTCGTTAGTACCCCACAAAAATTATATTTTTGTTTTGATCATAGATCTAATTTATCGGGCGTTTCGACTAAACAGCTCTGAAATATATTCATTGTAGGAAATAAAACGTGAGATAGGTTGTCATTTTTAAATATCAAATTGTTGTGGTTGTTGGTACATATCGCTTAAAAATATGGCAAAACTATGGAACACATTGGCCAATACAGAATTAGGAAAAACCGTTTAGTGAAAAAATGAATGAGAAAAATCTTTTGATAATCCCGCATGTTTTAAATTATTTTCAAAAAGTTCAATGTATTTTTAATCAATTTGCAGGATATTATAACCTCATAAAGGGTTCTTATAGTCGGTCTTACCATGGCTGCAAATAAATTAATGATAATAATATCTCAAGTTTCCACAAGAAATTAAGCCAGATTTTTACCTTTAACATAATCTGATGAGTTTCTTGCCAAAATGATTGAGCTTGAAATATACTTTTAAACGACAACAGAAAAATATCACAAATTGATTAAAGATATTATTGATACAAAACCACGAAAAGATGGCTGTCATCTGATGGCTTTGAAGGCCTAAAAAGCCTTCCAAATTGGAAATTTAATATGTCCAGGATATAATATCCTGAATAATTTTTATGAATTTCAACACCTTTTAAAGCGGCGAATAAATAAGTAATAGTATAAAAGTACCCGTCACTCGGTACAGGGAATGAAAAATCTCACAGCAATACAAATTTTATCATATGATTTATCATAATTGATTTATCTCTTATTAAATCAAGTTTTGAGCAGTAAATTAATGATATAACAAAATTTGTGATTAAAGGGTAAGAGACGTCAAAACTACATCATGGTGAAAGCGGAGATTACGGCGGTTCTTTGGACGGTCGTATCGACCAGATTGTCCCACAAGGCCGTTGTATTGCAAACGGGCCGTTGTCCGGTAGCCGTTGTCCAGTGGCCGTTGTATTCAAGGCCGTTGTCCGATATAGGCCGTTGTCCAGATAAGGCCGTTGTATGCTGCCCCCCTTGTAACGAACTAGATTTTCGTATTCCGACTACCAAAAAAATCAACCACAGGATGTTAACATGTATGAAAGTGTTCCAGCGTGTGCTTTCATAATCACTGCTCTACAGCCTATACTGTACGTTGACTACGGAGTTGCAATAATTTCTAAACAAAATAATTACAATATTTGAAAATATATATCAGTTCACTTCAAATTTTTGAGCATTTTCTATCAAAAATCTATTTCCTTATACGTAAGGTGTCCACCATTAATATCGACTTATAGAATTAATGGGTGGATTGTTCTGAAACTTCCTGGGGGTTAATAATATATGAGAAAATGGAAAAAAAATTGGTGGACACCTTACTTATACGTTTAACTTTAAAATTCGCTCGACTATTGGCAAAAGCTACCCTTAACCCACATACTTATTTTAGTAACAAAATACCAGCTCAGTTTTATATAGTTAATAATATTCTTAAATTTCTTTAAAAATTTCCTCGAGGCTGTATATATATACAGGGGGGGTGCGGCGTATAGTTAGAAAGTTCGTCCGCCCAAAAACCCCGGACTATAACGCGTAATCCGGACTATACGCGTCTTTCTAAACTATACGCACTTCTGGGAAAAATGTCTCTGATTGGTCATTTGTACAATATCTGGAGTAAAAAATTCCGTTAAAATATGGTCAAAGAAAGAATTTTTGGTGTTAGGGTATATTTTACATATAATTCTAGACTAGAATTTTTAGTGTATGTATAATAATTTTGATTTCATCGAAAAAATGAAATAAAATAAATAATAACAAAAACATGAATTCAAAAGAAGATTCAAAAAGAAACAAATAAAGATCACCTGCTGATTGGTCAATTTAAACAGTATCCTAGAGTGTATACATGTTAATTGAGTTAAGGGGTGGTCAAAGTAAGAATTTTTGGATGATTTTAAAAATAATTTTTGGTTACAAATCTTCTTAGATGTACACATGATATGTATGACTTCGAAACATGTTTTTAAAATTGGTTGAAAATACCGACACTTCATTGGTCAATCTGAACATGTTTTAAAAAAAAAGGTATTTTTCATTGGTCGCCCCGACAGGAGAATCTTGGTCTGAAATCTGGTGAAAACGCCTATCTTTTGCCCTAGGAACGTTTGAAAAAAGCCCTATCTTTTTTTCCTCATAACTATAACGCCGCACGCCAAGAACAAAATAAAATTAATTTTTCAAAAGCGTAGGTTTTTGGGAAAGCCTTACGTAGGTTTTATCTCGGTCCAACTATACGCGTATAACTATACGCCGCACCCCCCCTGTAGAACATAAGCATATAAAACACCTTCAATATATAACTTAATTATTAAATGAACCTGCAAACCAAGTTCTAGTATTTTTAAAGCCGTTTTGTACCCAGAGAATGCAAATAAATGAAAATAATAATAATGATATCATCTGATTAACTTGTTATTTGGCATCGTTAGGTTTTTATTATTTTTTATCATTTGGCGCTTAAATCCTCTCTTTATCTTTTGTCCTTTTACGATATAACAACTTTGTCGAGGCACCCTTGTCGATCTCAGAAATTTACATGAGTTTTTTAACTTGAAAAAATATTAAAGATAGAAATTTTAAATCATTTTCTGTTCCAAAGTTTCAAGAATATTGATGCAAAATTCACAATTTTTATAAATAAAAACTGATTAATTATTCATTCACTTCTTTCGTTTTTCGATATTTTCATTTTAATTCATTTAACGCGGTTATTAAGACATAAATCGGATTTTTATTTTTTTTATTGGTCATCGAAAAATAATTTTTATCACGATTTGGAAATAATTTTTATCGTTTTTGTCAACATTTTGAGAGTTTCAAGAAATTAAATCGAAATTAAATCTGTTTCCGAACAGCCAGAGAACAGAAATAGAAAGTTTGGACCTAAGTGCTCTACCCCTAACCTTAACCCTTCGAAGCAAATAAAAAAAAGTTCCGCCGAGGCACAAAAGCCTTTCTGGAGGCTATTCTTAGAGCGGTTTTTACAGAAAATTCTTATGAGATCAACCTTCAATGTTTCCTTTATGATCAAGTTGAAGAGTTAAATTTTCAAAAATAATTTTTTTCATGTTTAGTGTTTAATCCTAGAAAAAACGTTTTAAAAGCAAGGTTAATTAAACCACGTGAGACTACCTCATGGGAGGCTTCAGGAAATGTATGTTTATCTTTATAATTGTGCAGTGCTCTTAGAGTGGACGCGATCGAGCCCTGTCAAAAAATGAAAGTTATCAGATCGTCTTAAAACTACCTGTATTAGATGCAGAATTTTCTAGCAAACAAAAATTATTATATGAACTTTTTTCAATTTTAACTCCTAGGTGTCTAAATTGGCGTTTTTCGTTTTTTATTGACTTTGGTGCTGAATCGAACCAACACCAGAGATAACTTAACCAAGATACACTCATGTTAGAAGCCTTGAACACTTTTACGACTATTCCATGTCAAAAAAGTGAGTTTCGGAGTCTGAACCGGAAAAAATTTATCATATAAAGTTCAGAAACTGATTTTTTTCTCGAAAAACGATGTTTTGAAGTAAAATCAGGAATAAATGAAGCATACTGTCATACTTTTTATTGTCAGGATAACTCTCGTGTTATTTATTGACCGAAATAAAAAAAAAGAGAAAAAAACTTGTGCTTACAAAAATAAATTGTCGATATCAAAATTCGAATACTCGAAAAATTCATCTTTTGATTGAAATATTAAAAAAAATAAACTTTAATTTCATTGAAAATTTATTGCATCTCCTGATCACTTTAATAGCAATTCNAAATTACTTTTGATTTATGAGATATAAATCAAAGCGGACAAAACTATGACGTAGGCCAGATTCATGTGCATTGTTTTCTACAGAAATAAAAATTGTAGAGACAACTGTGACCGTGTATCACGTGATATGGTACACCTTGCTTTTCTCACTAGTTTTTCTAGAACTCAAAATTAAAATTCTAGAATATGAAATGTCGAATGCAAAAATATGACCTTTCAACTTCCTTTTGCAGACAAAATTAAAATTCCAACTGCCTTAAGCTTTCTGTGAACAACATTCAAAGTAGAGCCACAATTGTGGCTCTGGTGCCTTGGCGGAACTTTTTTTTATATGCTCACAAGGGTTAAACCCCTTCAAACTTTTTATTATTCATAAAAATGAGCATTTTCCGAGGAATTATCTTGAGATCATCTGATTTTCCCACACATTTTGCGTTGTTAGGGTTCAAAAACTGTAATTAAGGCTTATCGTCATTAAGTTAAGTTAAAATAATTGAATATTTCATTTTTGGTCCTGTGAGACATCCAGGTTCTCAATAACAGTCATTTTATGTGCTATGAAATGTTCAGCTTGTACTCTTTGGTTAAAATAAATAACAATGATAACAAATAATAATAAATACCTATGAGTTTAAAAACTTCAGATCTATAACGATTTTTGACGGTGAAAATTTTGGTCATAAAATTTTTTGCCTCTGACCACTCGGTGGCGCTGTTTGAGGTGCTCAAAAATCGGGTTTTTGGACTTTTCACAATTAAGGCAATTTCATATCGGAATTTTTCACTTTTAGCATTTTTTTCTGATTAAAAAGAAAATTTTGCTCCAGATGGACATCTGACATTTTATGTACTAAGATTTCCACGTGGTGTAGGACCGGAAATGGTGGTGCCCAAAAAGTCAATTATGCCAAATCATTGATTTGAGATATGCAAAAGATGCGCAATANTCAACATACTGTTCCTATTTGTGTTATGGTCAAAAATAATTTTTGATGCCCTTTTAAGCAAGATTAAGGTTGGATCTACAAATAAGAATTTTCGGTTTTTCTCGTTAGTTCTTAGTTTTCAGTATATTTTACCGAGAAAATCTCAAATGAGAGTCGCATACCACCTTAAATTGTAAATTTTTGTCATTTTGAGTAGCTTTAACAATCATTTTCTGATTTGTAACAAAATTTTAAAATTTGTTCTCCAGCCTGATTTAATCATGCAATTTCATTTCCGGTGTCAAAAGTGACTTTTGAGCATTTTTATTGTTCAACAAATCAGCGATCTGCAAAAATCTGGAAATTTTTCTGAAAAAATAAATTTAAATGAATCTTCAAAAAATTTCCTATCTGATGGTTACTTTCATTTATTTCTTATAATGAGCTTTCATATAAATGCTAAATACGGTGTTGCTGTTTACACCGCCAAATCATGGAATCGCCTCTAGCGCCACCTGTGGTTATCTGAGACTCCTGGTTGCTAATACAGTTCCCACAAAGTGGATTATTGCGCATCTTTAGAATATCTCAAATCATTGATTTGACATAATTTGACTTTTTGGGCACCTCCATTTCCGGTCCTACACCGCGAGAAAATTATAGTACATAAAATGTTAGATGTCAATCTGGAGCAAAATTTTTTTTTGCATCCGAAAAAAATACTTAAAACTAAAAATTCCGATATGCAATTTCCTTAATTTTAGAAAGAAAACTTTGACCGCCCAAAAAAGCGCCACCAAGTGGTTGCACCAAAAAATATTTTCAGNTTTGTAAGCACGTTTCTAATTGGACGAGCCATCTGTCATTTTTGATTTATTTTTAAGATGCAAGATTTTTGTTCAAATATATCAGAGAGAGGTAATGTTTGGTCCGACGATTTGTACTTTTGCTACAATTGGTCATTGAAAACCCCATTTTTGCCTTAAAATGCGACGACCAGCCCCTTAATCGGCCTTTGGCCTATTCTTGGCTCATTTTTCACAAATTTTAATTAAAAACCCAAAAATAAAGATTTTGTGGTAAATTTTTTTTCATAGTTTGGATAAAATTCAGCATTTTTTAGAGCATGATAATTATTTAAAGATAAACTGTTTTTGCTATCTAGCACCACATGTAAATATTTTTTCAATTTTTTTGGTCGTTTTCCTGATCACTGGGGTCGATTTCTTACTAAATGCAGTTTCTGATGAAATTGAACATTTTTTACCATTAAAACGTTCGACCGTATGCGAAATCAACTCACAGGTCCTGTGAGACTCTTGAGACGAATTTCAATATAAATCCAATAACTGTGCTTATCGGAGATCACGCTAGAAGAAAAATTTGAGTTTTTGTATGTCAGATAAGCCCGGAGAGCTGACAAAAAGATTCGTTTTTTTTTTAAATTCACGTTCCCTAAAATTCTTCATTCGATGATTTCGCTCACTAGCATCATCTACGGATATTAAATAAATTAAACAAGTCATTTCGTAATGCCTGAAGTTTGATTTTTTCATAGTTTTGGATCAAATTGAGCAATATTTCGAGCATAATAATAAGTTCAAGATTAAGTTTTTTTGCTCTCTAGCACCACCTGTGAATTTTTATAATTTTTGAGTTCATCTCCGTGATCAGTGAGATCAATTCCCCGATAAACGAAGTTTTTGACAAAATTTAACATTTAACTTACACGAAAACTGTACTGTAGAAACTTGCGGAGATCACCCTGAAACAAAAATTAAAGTTTTTGTACGTCACATGAGCCCGGAAAAAGGGCAAAAGATTCGGGTTTTGTTTGTTTTGAAATTGAAATTTGATCCTGAAATTGACATGTTTTGAAAAAAAATTTTTGCTGATTCGGGTTTTTTTTTGAAATTTTAAGTTTAATTTTCGAAAAAAACATTTGAAAAACAAGGTTAATTAAACCACGTGATAATACCTCAGGGTATGCCACAAGGAATATATGTTAAATTAATTATTATCTCAATAACTGCGCAGTGCTCTATTCTACGCAATACTTTTTTCTGATTGAGTATATCTGTTGGGAATCAAAATATTCATGAAAACATCACGTTTTTTAGGAAAAAATTGTTAGTTTTCTCGATTTAATGAAATTATTTGATGATTAGTACAATATTAAGGCAATGTGGTATGAGAGTACCACTCTGTCATGATTTTCACAAATTTAATTTTGTTTTAAAACTTATCATTTGTCGATAGGAATATCGTAATAAGATATTTTGAAATTCCACTTATAAAGATATATTTTTGCCGGAGAACTTCCTGGAATATTATTTGTTTGCAAAATGTACTCGAAAGACTTTCCTTAAAACTGGCTTATTTCAACTTTTTATTCTATTTTCAAGTCGAAAATTATTTTTATCAGAAGTAAGACTTGGACAAAAATGGCCTTTCAATCAACTCAGGCTGGAAAAAAGGAACGTTCCCCAGGCTTTTTCCTTCCCCTCTTCGCCATAAAATTTGAACCTAAAAGCGAAAAATAAATTTTAAATATTTTTTTGATCTGAATTACCGAATTTAAAAATGTATGCGAAAGAAAAGTGTCTGCGAACATTTTTTGCACTATTTTTGGATGATTCAAAGTGGCCTGGGCTTTTCAAAAGGCTCTATGCCTCGAAGGGTTGAAGATGTGTGGGTTTCATTTTAACTCTGGAGATTATTTCCTTAGCGCAGTTTACAGCGGTTGATTTATGCTTTTCAGTATTGTAATTTGAAATTTTTATTAGGGTATAGTCTTTACCGTATAGAGAGCCTCTGTGACTGTATAAAGTTTATACTATAAACCGCTTAAGGCTCTATGGCTACAATACAGTCAAAATCAAATTTGTATCTCATAATACAAGCCACGAACAAACTCTTTTGACATTTCTCGAAGGGTCCATATTTGAGCCTAACATTTGATTTTTTAAGTTTTCTTCTTCTATTTTCTATCTTCTATTTTTAAATAATTTCGAATTTACTTGTTTTCCATTAAGGTAGATTTTCGTCGATTAAACAATTGGTTAATTCCTGTGAATTGCATCTATTATTTAAAAATTATTATCATTTCATAAACCCTGAGTTTTGCTATATCAGATAATCTCAGGATTAAACTTCAGCCTAGTTTGGGAAGCCCCAATCTTGACCATAGGTGTACACCGCGGTGCATGGCCTCTCTAATGTTAAATCGTCTCAAATATACCATCGAGGAAATTAATAACGGTTTAAGCATGCTTATCTATACTTTAACCATACCATAATCTCTATACAATAAAGAATATGTCTTCTCATATGTTGTCTTTGCTATTCGCAACATGTCAAACCATTGAAATTCACAATCTTTTAATTAAAATTGTATTTTTGATTGGAAAGTTCAAAAGCTGAGTTTTAGTAAAAATAAAACATTTGTGACCTTTTTCATCTAGTCAACCTCTTTTTACTTTCCTTTATTTGGGAAGTAAATTCGTTAATTCAATAATGTAGTGGTTTTACTAGTTCTTTTCAAAAATGTTTGAACGGAAATAAAAAATCATAGAAAATAAAATTGACCGTTTTTCACTGCAGACAGTTTCCTGAAAAAATGCTTAAAATTGTATGCAACATGTTTAAAATTATACTTATGTTAACACCACGTGGTTATTAACGTTTTATCAAAATAGAGTGTAACGTTACTCAATCAAAGGGTTCGAAAATACGAAAGTATCGTAGAATCCCGTTCGGCCTCGTGGGGAAATCATCCAATAAAATAGAGATTAAAATTAACGTTATAGTTTTACTTATAGGTAGGGTTTCCACCATTAATTTGGACTTATAGAAATAATGGGTAGATTGTTCCGAAACTGCTTGGGGGTGATAAATATATTGCAAAATGGAAAAAAAAATTATGAAATTTTTTTTTTGTAGTCACGTGATCAAAATATAGCGATTTTTCGTTTTTTCAGTATTTAATTAATATAAAACAGATGCCAAATCGGTAGTTTTTAGGTCAACGTCACTTATAAATGAAATTAACACACTTTTTGGGAAAAAAATAAAAATTTTCGGAATTATGATTTTTGGCTCCCAAACCTCGATTTTTCCAGAAAAAACGTCAAAGTAAGAAAAAGGGATGCCCGTTTGATCGGACAAAAATTATTTTATCATTAAATTAACCGCCTTGTTGAACGTAGTTATGTACAGTTTTTTGGTACATACATCTCAGATAGATGGTGTCATATTACACTTTTTAAGAATTTTTGAAATTTTCGTCTAACAACTGGAAAAAAAAAATTTTGCTGAAAATTTTTTTGCAGATTTTTCAGACAATTGTAAAAAAATGAAAAAAAATTTCGAAAAAAAAATTTTTCGAAAAAAATTCGAAAAATTTTCAAATTTTTTTCATTTTTTTAAATTGTTTAAAACGTCTGCAAAAAAATTTTCAGCAAATTTATTTTCCAGTTGTAGAAAAATAATCAGAAAAAATTTCAAAAATTACTAAAAAAGTTAGATTTGCTATATCAACTTAAGGGGGTACTGGTCGCAAATAGATTTCGCTTAAAAGTTGAGACTATACTAAATCGGCCAAAAAAATGACAATGAGCTTGGTCTAAGATTTTTTTGATTACTAGTTTAACCGCTAGAGGGCCTCAAAGACCAAATCTTAAAAACCTATCTCCTCCGTAAATACATATAGAATCAATTCAATTTTTTTGGCTATCGCTGGAGTAGAAAAATATCAAACTTTAATTCGACGGTCGAAAAAATTTTACTGAAAAATACAGTAGATAACCCTCAAAATAAAATTTGTAACGCTTATAGCACACGGGATGTATATGCAGGAATGCCAGATTAGTGCTTGATTAATGCGCTACAATATGCTTTGTAATTGAGGCTTCAAAATTATGGAATTGTTNAAGTTTGATTTCATAATTTTCGAGGCGTTTTAGTCGACCAATAAGAATTCTTCATTTTAAAATATTTTTTTATTTACTTATCGACCAATCAGAATTTTTCAAGAAACAATCAAGAAACCAAATTCTTTAAAGTTGTACTTTATTTTAATCGTGATTAAGAACGTCACAATAAAACAATCAAAATTCATTGTGCTACATTCAATGGTTCCAGGGTGATTGACCAAATAAAAAGTCTTAAAATAAGAATTGATTATTTATGAAGGTATCGAAGCTCTATCTTGTCGTGTAACAAATAATTATTCTTTATCAAAACCGGCGAGACTAGCGATAGAAAACTTCGACAAAATATAAAATATCATGGACAAGGCGCGAATAAGAGAAAACAAAAAAGTAACCCCTGTCCAACTTAAATGTATCACTGACGAGATTATTGCAACATTCTGTTAATTGTCTGAAAACTTTATTTATCAATAAATCAATATTTAAATAATCAAGCATAAACAAAAAACCAAACAGCTGGTTCTCGCGCAAAAAATGTAAACGGGAACTCGCCAAACAGCGAGTTCTCGCACAAAAAAATGAATGCGGGAACTCGCCAAAAAGTGGGTTCCCGCACAAAATCGCGAAAAGTGACCCCCTACCATACTTTTATGGGCTAAAATCCGGACAATCTCAGCAAATATTTTTAAAAAATCAACTACGGCAGTGTTGGCACTGAGTACGCATAGTTTAAGGGGGTAGTCGTCGCAAATAGATTTCGCTTAAAAGTTGAGACTATATTAAATCGGCCAAAAAAATGACAATGAGCTTGGTCTAAGATTTTTTGATCACAAGTTTAACCGCTAGAGGGCCTCAAAGACCAAATCTTAAAAACCTATCTCCTCCTTAAATACAAATAGAATCAACTCAATTTTTCGGCTATGGCTGCAGTACAAAAATATCTAACTTTAATTTGGAGGATGAAAAATTTTTACTGAAAAATACAGTAGATAACCCTGAAAATAAAATTGTTAACGCTTATAGCACACGGGATGTATATGCAGGAATTCCAAATTAATGTTTAATTTATGCTCTACAATATGCTTTGTAATTGAGGCATCCAAATTATGGAATTGTTTATCTGCTTCTAGAATTATTTTATTTTGTATCGCGGAAAAATTTTCCTTTCTATAGAGTATGAGTCATAATGCTGGCTATTAGACTGGAAATGACCATTTAAAAAATTCTCCCTTATTTTTTTTATAAAACTAGAGGTCTCAAACTCCCTGCTAGCGAGGTTTGGCAGAATTCGGCGATAAAAATGCATTTCGGCTTTTGATTTCAAATTTGATATATGCTTCATTTTATAAATATCTATATGGATCAACGGACCTCAAAGTACAAATCCTAACTATTTGAATGATACAATGAATACAAACATACGCAAATATTACATCCCAATCAAAACAGTTGATTGCAGGATAAGCCCGATTTCATTAGTAGATTGAGGAACGATCAACCAATCAAATGCTCAGATTTCGCATTTTCAAATAATGTTAGGATTTGTACCCTGAGGTCAGTTGATCCGTATGCGATGAGTCATATATTAAAATGCATGTTATCTTAAATTTATTGGCAATAACATATAATTTTGATTTATTATCAAATTGGTAGGCATTGCGAAGAGTTTACGGCATTTTTCGTATATCTCTACGAGTTTTCTTAAAAGATTGACTTCTGAACCAATCAGAAGCCGGATTTATTAATTCTTTAAAATTTATAAAAAAACTTCAAATATTGGAATCATCCTCCGAATTAAAGTTAGAATATTTTCGTACTGCAGCCATACCGAAAAATTTGGTGATCTATTTGTATTTAAGAGGAAATAGAGTTTTTTAAAGATTTGGTCTCTTGGGCCCTCTAGCGGTTAAACTTGTAATAAAAAAATCTTAGACAAGCTCATTGTCATTTTTTTGCCGATTTAGTATAGTTCTCAACTTTTAAAGCGCATCTATGCGCACGACTATCCCCTGAACGGCCAATACTTCAGAATGTCCCAGAAATTATTTCACTTTCAGAAATTTTAATTTATCGAGAATCTCGATCGAGATAGAAAGTTTCAATCGAAACTAGGCTGTCACCTGCCGAGGCCAAAATCGAGACAAAGAGCGGTTAAAAAATCCGAGGTAGCCATTCCTGATAATTTTTCCGTGAAAAAATCGAAAAAACTATTTTTGAAAATTTTTTCAGATTCTTTTTCGATTTACTGTGCAAAAAATAATTCAGAATTGTATATTTATACTTGTTTATCGTAATTTATGATTTTAGTAGAGCAAACAAACATTCCAAAGTGACTTAGATTTGGAAAATACACTTTTTCAACTTCTTTAAATCCAACTTACCCTTTTAAGGGGTGGTCGTCGCATTTTAAGGGTTTTCGATAGCCAATTGTCGCACAAGTACAAATCGTTGGACCAATTTTACCTCTCTTTGATATATTTAACAAAAATCTTGCATCCTAAAAAAATAATCCAAAATTAACGGATGGCTTGTCAATCAGAAACGTGCTTACAAAAGTGACGGAATTATTTTTTCAAAGTGTATCTCCTCCCTGCTTCTAGTTCATAACATAAGTAGTCTAAATACTGTCTTTTTGGTGATTTCTGAAGCCAAATCAAAGAATTTTTCCAAAAACTCACCTTTGGCGGTCTGCTCACGTTCTGTCGGTTTTATTTAAACATGAATCATTGTTGAACCCTTGAAACTCAGGGAGGAGATACAATTTTGAAAAAAATAATTCCGTCACTTTGAAAGCACGTTCTGATTGCACAAGCCATCCGTTATTTTTGATGTCTTTTTTAGGATGCAAGATTTTGTTTAAATATATCAAGAGAGGTAAAAGTTAGGTTCCAAAGATTCGTACTTGTGCGACAACTTGGCTATCGAAAACTCCTTTATAATGGGCCCCTAAATCCGGGAACCAACCCATTTTAAGAATTCGCTGAAAATTATATGGGAGTGTAGTTTATGACCTCTTTCATCGATCTGACTGTGCAACAAAAATTCTATTCGTCAACTTCCGGCTTTACAGCCGGTTTTCCTAGAGGCCGGTTTCTATCTTTGGCCATGTTGGGACACAGGGAGTTAAAATTTCGAGAAGTCATAAGCCAATTTTTGCTTAAAATTAAACTAAGAACAATCTTGGATACAAATTTTTTTTTTAATTCTCAACTTTTTTTCTCGGCTGAACTCGACCTGGTGACAGCTAATTATGTATTATTATATTTTGTTTACTTTAGCAACTGCCCATAAAATTATTTTTAACATAACTCATCAGTTACTACTCATCAAAAGTTGGTTTTTCGGATAATTATAAAACTTTTATTAAAAGGATTTGAGCGGTACATTTATTAATTTGCTGAAGACTCTGTGGCAAAAAATATATATCTTAACAAATCGCTGAGTTAATTAAAGTGCAGGTGACTTGATTCTGACTTTGTCTCTAGCATCCGTATTATAGCTTGAAGCCACTAATCGATCCGTGCGCCAGTTTGAGTATAGCTTCTGTCAAACAAATTTAGTTCAGTTTAATATTTGTAAAAATTTTCAAAATATTATAATTAAGAGTTTTTCAGGTAAGTATTCGTAACCGGGTTCTCGGCGCCGCAAATTTCAGATTCAGAACTTTAAATCTGAATGGAGGAGAAATCAAAAGTCTATTCCGAAAAATTTAATTTTTTTTTAAAATAAAGCAGACAAACTATTATTTTAACTTACGAATTCTATTTCGACTGTCTTAAATTTCTTTATAATTTTTCAAAAATATCTCCAACTTAATTCTTACATAAGTTTCGCTAGATAAATCCTTAAAAAAACTCAAATTTATTAAATTTATAAATATATTCTATTATTAATTTATTACCCTGTCGTTTTTGGTCTGAGAATTTAAGTTTGGGAATTTTATCTCTATATCTATTATGGTTTTTTGATATGATTTCTAAATCGAAATCGTGTAAAAGACCTATGGTTTAAAAACGTCGAACGTAAATAAAATTTTGGAAATTTGAAAAATGCGTAGGTTTCTCGCCAAAAAACAAAAAACAAGCACTAAAACGTCCGCTTAGAATCAAAACGTCTCCGCTTAGACAAAATCGACAGTAGTTATATATTGCTCTTCTTTTGACTTCTTCGATCAAAAAACTATTGAGGACAATCTTTAGAAATGTCAATTCTCAAACTCTGTAAAAGTAATATTTCTGCAAATGATTTGAATATACTTTGGTTATTCCATATCTAGGTTACTATTATGTTTCATTTTTAAAATTTTATCGCCAGCAATAAATATGTTAACAAAGCCAAAATCTATACGCCTCTCAGGAAAATATTTTTTACAGTTTCTATTTCAACTCGGGGCCCCAGCGCTAACGTACATTAGTACATTTAGTTACAAAAAATTGCCATTTACCAACCCAGCTTGTTTGTAGAAATTCACAATTGCAAACGTTCATACTCAGTTTTTTTTTTAAAAAGACATAGACCACAAAATATTTTATTAATTAGGATTTTTAACGCCAGCGGAATTTCCCGAACAAATCCGCGTTTGAGGTAACTTCCGAAAATGCTCAGGTTGACCCGGATACCATTTATCCTAGGATGCAATTTTTTCCACGTAGGTATTTATTTCTTTGTCACTTGAGGTTCCGCATAAGTTCATGCGGATAACTCCACTTCGCCAGGTTTCCGCTAAAATGCTTTGATAAGTAACGATCCAAGAGCTCAGGAGTATTTCCGAGGTCCCCCACCATAATTTTTGGTAGGTTCGAATCTCGACTGGCCCAAATTTTTTTTATTAAATCAGTCGAAAGTTAAATCTTATTATGTTTGGCTTCAGTCTTATCACGTGTTTACCCTTTTACTGCTTGAACTAACATTTGTGAATTCTTGAAAGAAAAAAACGAGTATTTCGATTTTGTTTTCCAAATTTATACTGAAAATACCTTATACTCCCAAACCGTTCCTGACACCTTATGGATTTGACATATTTTGTCAGGGAAGTATAGGAAACTGTGCAGGACGTTTTTTCACTTACGACTTTTTTAGGTCATTTTATTTGAAAATTAGTTTTTTTTTAGAGTTATTATTCAACTTTGTAAAAGAGGAAATGAAATTTTTCCAAAAAATTGGTTGTCAAAAGTTGTATACCAGACCGGGGGCCGTTATACCGGATCCAAAAAAGTTGAATTATTCCATTTTTTGGTAAATACATCTTAAGCTCCTGGATATCAAAATTTTCTCTTTTTTTCCAGTATTAACTTTAAATTTTAAGCTAACAGCTATCGTGCTAATCAAAATTTCTTGTTATTAAGAAAATTTTCCAAAATAAAATGGGTGTATTTGGGCGCATGTTCAGCTAGGTACATGGCATCGTCGAACATATCAGATTTTTTTTTTAAATAAAAGCAATTCTTTAAAAGTGGCCCAAAGCGGAAGAGGTCTGGCGTCAAGTTTTTTTCAATTTTTAATTCATTGTTGGCTTTTAGCACTGCGTTCAAGTTTATTTACCCCATAAATTCGTCAAAAAAATAGGGGTTTGAGAGAAAATTCCAAACTTTTTTTGAGTAGTAAAAAATCATCATTTATTAATACTCTCGTCAGAAAGTTGCACAACTAAAAAATACAGTTGTAAATATAAAAATTAGTCAGGGTCCAATGTTCTAGACGAGAAAAAGTAAATTTACCTGAAAAAATACTTATAAAAATTCCTTAATTATGCAAAATTCGGAAATTTTTTTATCGCAATTATCTTTTTTTTTTAGGTTTTTTTTAAGCAAACCTGGAGAAGAAACAGCCTCCGTCGGGTTACCCCAATCTTGGATCTAAGAAAATATTTGGAATTATTTTTTTCGAAATTTATAATTTTTATTTCCTTTTTCAAGATCTACATTTCACAGTGACTCTCAAACAAAATTAGGAGCAAAAGAGTATATTACTTCAAAGACACAGTGCGGTTAAGGAAATAAAATTGAAAATATGTATAGAAAATTTTGGAATTTTTGACATCCGAAAATTTTTTTTATATATTTTTGAAGCGTAACCAGCCACAAAAATGACAATGCAACTCAAATTAGCTTCCTATCACTTCTGGTCTCGAAGATACAGGCCTCCGTCGGCTTACCCCCTTAAGATTATATAAGGAAATAAACTGTGATTTTTAATTAAATGGTCACGTTCAGCCTGAGTTTAGCAGCAGTGAGCCGCTTCCTCATGTGCGGTACAATCAAAGCCAGAAGGCCGGGCCAGCACTAGCATTAGGTTCTAGGCTGTAGAGTACTTCGAGCTATAGAAGCCTATCCCCTATTTCACTTTGTTAATAGCCGGCCTACTACTTTAAAAACCAATATCCGTTTCCTAATCAGGGGCCGGACGATTTAACAAAAGCTGTGAATTGGGATATCCATCACACTTTGCCTTAGAATGAAGTAGCCACGTCGATTTTTCTATGTTATTCTTCATATTTGGCTACCATTCTAAAGCTAGTGATAAGGTTAATCAAAATACATTTCTCAACTTTATAAATTATAATAAAAATGACATGAATTCGTATGCAAGCAAAACATGCCGGCGTCCGATTATTATACCGCACAAAAACTGTACCGTCCGAAGAATATACAGATTAAAACAAAAAATCGAAGTCTTAATTAATCCAAAATAATCCTGGGAGTTTCCTATGTGTATCCATTTAACGACTTGTAATCTAGGATGTTGCTGGGCTGAGGGAGCCAATCCCAACACTCTACGACCCCATTAGCCACTTATGGGGCCGCTTTTTACCCGCACATCCTAGATTAACAAAAAGTCCGGTTTTAAAGGATATAATAAATCTCCAGCTTACTGAGTGAACCGTTTAGTCCGATGAAAAGAAAAGAATTCTCTATTGAGCTTTTTAGTTTCGGCAGGTTGAATGAAAAGACCGTTCTCGATATCGCTATGGTTCCCGTATCGACATGACTTAGGTGGGCTGACCTAAAAAACTCTTAAGCAATTATCTGGGTGTATTTCTTACCACTTTACTTTTCTATGGATTAAATCATATTTTCTTTAATTGACCGTTTTTTTTTTAAAGATCATTTTTGAATTAATTTTTAATAAAATTGTATTAATTTATATTTCTCTTAGCGGTGTTCCGAGGTCGTGCAAACATTTTAAAACGAATTCGACACAAGTGTGCCAAAATTATTTTGCATGCTCCAAGGAAATATGTTTTCTTCGTTATACAAATTATCTGCTGTTTTGTCGGCTCTGTGGTCCATTACGGTAATTAGATTTGACTTTTTATATAACTTGACATTTTTTCATTCAATTCATTTTTATTTGACAATTTTATTGAAATTTTTACCAACTTTTCTTAACTTTGGACAATTTTTCTCTAAAATTCGACAATTTTTCTTCACGAATTGAAAAAAAATTGGACTATTTCTGTAAAAATTCGACACTTTAGGGCTACTTTTTTTAAATCGAACAATTCTTTCCAAACTCTGACAATTTTTAAAAAAAATCAGATTTGTTTATATATTTAAAGTCATGTTTCAGGTTTTAAAATTTGTGAGGCTCCTGTTGAAATAAAGAATTCAATCTGCTTCTGGTAACCCAGAATATGCAAAATTGATCAGAAAACAATTTAAAATTTAAAAAAAAGTGTTGGAATTTTCTGAAAATTTTGTTTAAAAATTTTCAGAATTTTTGAAAACTTTTAAAAGTTTAAAAAATGAAAATTTTCAAATTTTTCTCGAATTTAAAAAAAAAGTTTTCAAATTTGAAAAAAAATTTTGTTTCAGAATTGAGGAAAATTCACAAATTTAAAAAAAGTTTCTCAAATTTTAAACAAATTTTTGAAGAAACTATTTAAAATTTTTTCAAAATTCTTTTAATTTTGAAGGAAAAATTATCAAATTTAAAAAAATATAATTAAATTTTTTATCAATTTTTGAGAAATATTTAAAATTTTTAACAATATTGTAAGAAAAATTTGTATACAAGGTGTAATTTGGCGTTAAATTTAAATTTCTAAGAAATTATTTTTATCGTAGAAATTTTTAACAAAATGATATAAAGATATCAAATCCCCTTTTTATTCGGCTTTGGTCAATTTGGGGCTTCATTTTCAACAAAATAAATAACAAACATAAAACTTTATTTTGTTTTTCATTTGTGTTAGGTAATTTTCTTTTGTTCAATTAAAAAATCTTTCAAAAATAATTTATTAAAAAAATAAAAAACACAAAAAAAAATTTGGCAATTTGGTTTTTGGCTTTTAAAACTCAACCGAATTAATTTTCTGCATTTTCTATGACATTTATAATCCGCAGAAATAAAAAAACACACCCCATGTATAGATATTTAAATTTGGGCGAAAGTTGCTGGAAACATTTTTTTTTAAATTTTTACTCTTCAAATTTTTTAAATATTTAAGGTTCCTAGTCGATATATATTTTGTTGGCGTTATATTTCTTCGATTCGATCTTTTGCCTCATGGCTCTCCTAGTTCTTTTCATATGTTTTTTATAATTTGGCCTGAAAAGTCAACGTCAAAGTCAACCAATTGGTTTCGTTGCTGTCAGCCAAGCCTAGCCAACGATTTTGTTGTCCGGACAAGCCAAGCCAGACAAGTACCACATTAAGAGCTAAGTCTTTGGTTGTCCAGTAATTCTCAGATAATCAGATTAGTTTTTTTGCCTCAACTGCTAGTATTTCTAGTTTCCAAATGTAATTTTTGAATTAACTGAGAACAATTAACCCCTAATTTCGCAGTTTTTTATTAATTTTTCATCTGATCGGATTGGATCGGATCGTCTCCAAAAAAAATAAAACTTGATCGGTATTTACCTGATCGGGATGAGGGAATTTTAAAAACCTGATCGGATTGACCTGATCGGATTGAGGAGTTTTAAAAAACTTGATCGGATTGAGGAGTTGCAAAAAACTTGATCGGATTGGATCGGAATCAAAAAAACGTTCGATCCAATCCTAATTCCACAGTTCAATCTCAATCCGATCTAGTTCTGCCGACCCCTTGGTTTTGATAGTTATTTTAAAGTCTATAACAACAGAAAAAAGCAATGTACACCACCTCTTCAAACTCCTGACAGTTTCTCAAACGCTCCAGTTGACTTCAACGCACGCTGATATTTCTTTAAGAAATGGATAATACATTTTAGAAGTCAGTCGAATTACTGCGTGGGTCAATTTGTTATTAAGAAATTAATTCTGAGGTTTTTTTCAAACCAGGGTCAATTTCGCATTTGTGACAAAAAATCACTCAGAAAAATTGAACTCCGACCACCCTTTGAACTCGTTATAAATTTCTTTAAGATTGTTTTAAAGAATCTTAAGTGTTCTTAGTTCCTTTAATTGACCAATGCAAAGCATATTTCCTGTGGCGTCGGCGGTTATAGCTTTAATATATTGTTTTCACCCTCAAACTTCATATTAAGCTGTAAAAATGTTTCCATTCTATCTCATTTTATATCCCTTTATGGACCTTTTGATTTATCTAAGAGATGCTGGGGTGAAAAGAAGAGAAAGCGGGCTCATGAGTGGCTAGAGGGTTATTAGGAAGTGTTATTGGATTAGCCTCCCTTCAACCCAATCTCTTAGATTAATCAAAAGGTCATAAGGTGGAATAATTCCTGCGAAGAGAACTTTTGAAAAGTTGAATTCACATCCCCCAAAGTCATCTTTAGAAGCGGCGTTCGTTTCGATCACCTTCGAGTTTTGAAAAAAAATCTAGGATGATTTTCTCTCCCCTTATCTATTAGAAGTAACTCTCCTGGGAAGCTCTTTCTTAAATCATTCCATTTTTTGATGTCATCAATCGCGCATCCCTCTAATAATAATTGATTTCAAATATGATACATAATCTATCCACCACCAATATCATCTTCGCTGGCGCCTGCTTAACTAGTCTTTTTCTCTCCCCTGAGATTTTTAATCCGCATCATAGGATGTTAACATAATTTATGTTCCGATTTTGATAAAGTCTTTTCTTTATTCATTCGTATCTACCTGATACCGACCTTTTCAGTTCAGCTAGAGAAGTGAAGCAAATTTCTCAGCAATACAACAAGTGCGGTTAATATCCCGTTTTTCAACCAAGTGAATCTTGAAATGAGGACTTGATCTCTAAAGCGCGTGTCCGAATCTCACTTGTGATGTTCTCCAGTTGATTTGCTCCCTCGTCGGTAGCACAAGGGTGCCTTTATATGCCGAGCTCGCAATGTTTAATTGTTGCGTAAAATCAGCCGATCAACCCCCCGGCCACATAAGGCGGCGTAGGATTGGGCAACTAATGGGATCTCGAACACGCCTAAAGAGATTCACCATCATCTTTCAAGGTTACTTCTCGGTGTTGATACAAAGGATAATATATGTCAAAAATCAGTAAGACGGAACTTACAGCAGTTTAAATCACCCTTGACTTCTGTATTTGATTACCACAACTTTCAAACTACAATATAAAGCTTGTATAAAATATGAGTTTTGTGTATTATATATATTCAAGCAAGTGATGATGTTAGGTTTTAGAAGCTATTCGGGATACCGAATTACCACAAATATCTCCTAAGTGTCCTGTCAATAAAAATACCTTATCTCAATTACCCTGGATATTCCTTTATCTGGCCTACTCATTTAATTAGTACAAAACCCTTTCACCTTAGAGTTGATAACATATGTAGCGAGATGTAAACCATAACCCTGTTCCAGACGAGAACATTAACAAAGTTACTAGGGTATCATATCTAGACCTCATCCAAATCAAATCTCTTATAATATAGCATTGTTGCCATGAAATTCTTCTTCTCTACTCTCTCCTGATCCATAGCAGAACGTTAGATATCCGGACATATTACGAGATGTGCTAACGAAACACAAATTTTGTTTCAATCATATTACCTAGTTATAATGAAAAATGTGAAAAACACCAACACAATGAATGCCTTAAATTAGAACGTATTTCTAAACCTACCAGGAAAGCGGCCACTCGTAATCAACTGTTCACGTCCTTAACCTGGTAAGTTACATGTATTAACTGATAATTTTCTAATAAGTAAGTTAAATATTTGTATTAATTCCAAGGGGGGTATGCGGCACCTTCTGACCTTCAGTTACGGTTCTCCGGTGAAATTATTTACTGAAAACTAACAGTTCATGAAAAAAAACCGAAAATCTAAGCCGAAAATTATGTATGATTATATCTTCTCACTCTCCTTTTGTATGAGGTCGGTGTGTAATGGAAATTTTAACCGTTCCGCATACTATTCAAATTATTTACCCCAGTGGTAGGACCCTTCGAATTAGCAAATCAAATAAGAAGCTCCGGTAAAACCCAGAGTATGATGCGGTGTGTCCCAGCCCGGATCAGGATAAGTCATCATTTCGAGAAAAGACCTCCCTAACGCTCTTTCAAAATTCCCTTTCGATCAAAATCTGAAAACCTCGCCAGACCGGGCCATATCATTGAGCCTCAAAATTTTTCCACAGATCACAGTCACGGTAGGTATTTTAATTTTAATGGAGAGGTTTTTGTGTGCCCTGAATCTCGGAGCTAACCGTCTCGAGGACTTTGACCGACTGAACAATGGCGTGTGCACTCGCTCCAGAAATAAAACTCTCGCTCTATCTCGACATATTTATAAACAATTGAACGGCCCGGAACATTCTAATAAGTCGTCTCTCCTACCAGACAGGCACTATAGTTCTAGCTAGCTTGGCAACCCGGATAGCCAAATATAATTTAAGCTCTTCAACAGTGTCTTTACTTTGCAAACTAGCTATTCCCTCAAGCAGAGCGGATTGATCAATTAGATATGGAAGGTTGAGCTTTTCTTCTTAGCTCTCAATTTCGTCGCCTGAATACACTGGATGGCAAAAAAAATTCAATCTCTTCAGTTCATATTTGATTTTATATTGCGAGTTCTTTTTAGTTGTTGAGTTCACAAATTCTGAATTCTCCAAAAGTAATACAGACTCAGAACTATAATTTTTATATAGAATTAAAAGATAAGCTTCGATTTTTTATCGTGGAACATAGCAATAAGAGCACCTCGTGATTATCTGAGGAGAGTCAGCATAAGTTGAAAAAATCTCGACTGATGTGGAAGGATGTAGGTGCATCCTGCCATCGTTCTTTATAGAGTTGTCACTATTATAAAAGTTTTAGTGGTCGATGTGTGTGTGATCGCCTACATATCGATATTTAATAGTTTAACTTTCTGAAATCTTCGAATAAAATATCTTTATAAATACACAAAAGATCGATAATATAATTGCTCTGAATATTATCAGTATATGTTTTTATTTAGTNCCGGTGAACCGGTAGTCCGATGAAAAAGAAAAAATTTCTCCATTGAGCTTTTTTAGTGCAAAAAACCGTTTCCTGAAAGCGCTTATGGTTTTCCCGTAATCGTCATGAGAAGGGGTAGCCCACCTAAAAAAAACTACCTAAGGTAGATAAATATAGTGCGGTCAATATGTTTGGCTCGGATTTCTTTAAGTGAACCAGAAATGAAAATTTCGAAAAAAAAGGTCGTCTGAACGAAACAAAAGTACCACCAAATTGAAGCTGAGAGTTAACTAATCAAAAAATTTGCTTACAGCTGATCGAAATTTTGAACCAATCAGCGTCAAATTCGATAATTAGTTTTAACATTTTTGCCTATAATTTGCTTAAAAATAATTTAAATTTCTAGAATTCGATTAAGACATTTCCGATAATTTTAATGTCATGCATCGTTTCTGGCGGGTCATATTCACCAATAAAAAATGTTCAAATAATGGTGGAATACCAGTTTTATGCATGTTAAAGCAAAAAAGTATTCGAATTTAAAAAATTCTAGATTTTGTTCTAGATTGTTTAAAAAAAAATAATTGCGACCATAAGATTCCTCGGGTCAACTTTAGTCATAATCGATATAAATGTATTATAAATTAATTCTTTAACCCCTAGACTCATAGAGTATTGATATCCCCCAGAGGCATGAGAGCCACTTTTTTGGCTTGACTTTGAAGTCATATTATGGNTCCTAGACGGATGTTCAGAATAAGACCGTTTTTTCGACTCAGGTAGATGAATATAGTGTCGTCAATATGTTTGGCTCGGATTTTTGAATTTCACCCTAGAATTCTAGAAATATGACTATAAGTAAACCGGAAATGAAAAGTTCGAAAAAAAAGTTCGTTTGATCGGAATTTTTAACCAATCAGCGTCAAATTCGATAATTAGGTTTAACATTTTTGCTTAAAAATAATTGAAATTTTTAGAATTCGATTAAGACATTTCCGATAATTTTAATGTCATGCATCGTTTTCGGTGGGTCATATTCACCAATAAAAAATGTTCATATCATGGTGGAATACCGGTTTTACGCGGGTTAAAGCAAAAACATATTCGAATTTAAAAAATTCTAGATTTTGTTCTAGATTGTTTTGAATAAAATTATTGCCACCATGAGATTCCTTTGGTCAACTTTAGTCATAACCGATATTAATGTGTCATAAATTAATTTTATAAAGGGCTCAAAAAAAACCGACACCTACCCCCTTAACTATAGAATTTTGTTAAAAACATATAATTATTTTTAGAGAGAGCGATAGAAAATCATTTGAAGTTTTATATGAGGTAGTTTCAAATAAAAATTAAAGTTTAATTTTATCTTATTATTGCACTTTTGTGTGTAACTGGAGGTAATTTTCGCAACTTTTTGTTTTCTTATCCTTATTGAATGCCTTTTAATTCGTTTAATTCTTTTTTGTATTTTTAATTGTATAGCAAATTGGCTGAATATTATTTTAAGCTATTAAAAAATGTATGTTGATAATGAAACTTTGCTGATATGGCTCGACCAATAAGTATGGCGACGCGTCGCCATAATCGAGTCTGGGTACAGATTCATGTCTCAAGTCTACGAGTTAAGGCGGTAATGGTAGCGTCGCAGGGCTCTGATTTTACTTTTTGGCGCCCTCTAGTGTCATAATCGATTTTCGCAGAGCTGCGAAATCACCACCGATCGATTTTTATTATCAAGAACATTTTTTCCAAATACACTAGTAGTGTAACACTACTTCCTTAACTCGTAGACTCGATTTTAGCCAACTAGTTGCCGCAAGGTTGGTAAAAGTAGTACTGTTTTTTTCCAAAAATTGCTTAAATCAATTTTTGAAAGAAGTGAAGTGGTTTTTTAGAAGTTTTTAAGACTTTTTTCCCATTACACCAAAGTACAAAAGCGATCACGTGACCTTCAAATTAGGAAATAAGGTTTTGGTGAAAGTAAACAAATAGTGATCAAATTACGCCGAAAATTTTTTTGGGCCAATAAACACCTAATTAAAGAGTTTTGAACATAATAATATTTTCCAAACACGTCACGTGATCTTATTTTTCAAGAANAAATTCCTTATTTCAAATCGTCATAGAGAACCAAAATATTACCGTTAAAAATTCGAGAATCGAATAGAGAAGAAAAAAATACAACAATAAATAAAACAGAGAAACTTTAGAGAAAAAAAACATTTAATTTTAACGGTAAATTTATTGGCTAGGTAGTACCTAGTAAGTACATATAAATTCTAGGGAGTAACTAGGTACTATAGCCGTCGTGCCTAGTATAAAAAATGCAAAGCAAAATATAAAAGCCTATACTGAACCACTCAGATAAGGTACAAATGACAGAGGAATGCCACTCAAAAATACATTTTTAGTTTAACGTTAATTTTAAATTTAGCTGTTTTATTAGTGAATAAAAGGTACAGTGGCTGGAGAGCTGAAACTTATGAAAAAAAAGACCCAATAAAAAAATCCGGCAAAATATCGGTAATTCTCAAACCAAATCCGGCAAAAAGATAGGTAAGTTAAAAAAAATCTGTACACTTAGCAAAGAAGATACAGTGGTCGGAGGGCTGCAACTTAACAAAAATCCTATTAATATAGGTAAAAAATTCAACTGAATTTATTGAAGTTTTGAAATTTTATGTTTACCGGTTTTAATTTGATGGCACCTCTATAAAACCAAATATAACACAAATTATTTGCACCTTAAATTTATTCAAAATTTTTAGCATTCAGCTAGGATTTAGGCTATTTATAATTAAAAAAATTACAAAAAACATTATGACAAAAAATTTTAATTTTCAAAATCTTGAGGGGTGAATAACAGTATTTTAGCAGTTACTGCCTGAAGATTTTATCAACGAAAAGCAACAAAAATACTAAAATACAAATTCAACAGCCAAAAAAATTCTCAAAAAAATTAAAAATATTGCATTTTACTGTGATTACCGTTATACTCTATCTGGGAGGCTGTTAACACCACGTGGTTATTAACGTGATATAAAAACAGAGTGTAACGTTACTCAATCAAGGGGTTCGAAAATACGAAAGTATCGTAGAATCCCATTCTTATTTCGGCCTCGTAGCGAAATCATCCAATAAAACATAGATTCAAATTAACGTTATAGTTTTACTTATAGGCCTCGCTCACGCAAAATAGCATCTTGTAACACTTAACGAAAGACAAAAATTAATCTCTGAGAAACAAGCTCCCGATTTGTTGGTGTTTAAGAATCCAAGTAAAGTTTTTTGTTTAATCAAACCATGAAGACTAACGGTAGCCAGATAAATTCTTAATTATGTCGAAAACGTGTGATGTAAGAGATAACAGGAATTGAATTGGCTTCCAGATTCCTGACATTTCATACCCACAAGTTGTGAGCCACAACTTTCCTAAGAGAGACAGTGACTCTGAGTCATTCGCTCCCTAGACAGTAACACACTCCATGGGAGTGGTCATTGCCAGGAATTATTTTATTGTAAACTTTCAAAATAAGAACGAGATAACATGAAAATCAACAAAAATTATCTACAGTATGTAAGATTTTTGCTCCTATTTTTCCAATTTGGATAACTTGCTATCCTATATTTTACTTCGAATACAGTCAATTCACAGTTTCGGGCCGAAAGGTCGGGTCAGTCACGTGAAGTTTTCAAAGTTTGAGCTTCTGTCACAATTCCTGAAAACTTTGTGNAAAAAAAATGTAATTAGCTGGTGAAAACGCAAAACAAGAACGAATTTACACATTTTTAAATCACCAACAATCACTTAGATTGAAAAATGTACTGTTTCCTTTATTTTTTGAGTCATCTTCATGGTTATATCAAGGAAAATATTTTATAGACAAAATTATGGAAACCACAATTACACTTATTTGGTGCATATTTTTTGATGAAAATAAAGTTTGAAAAATGTTAGCTCAATTATCATATAACTCAATTTTTCATCAATTGATATTTTTAACAAAGACTGAAGCTTCATCGATTTACTAATTTTGTACTAATTCCAAAATAGATTTAAAATTTGAGCAGCTCAAACCATTTTGAGTAAATTGTGTCCTCAGAAATTATTCAAATTGAAAGTGATATCGATTCATTTACTTCTCATAATTTAATTACACTTTCACTTTGTTATAAGTTAAAATAATTCAAAAACAATCTTAAGGGGGTTGTCCATGCTGATTTTGCTTGCACGCATGCAGTTTCTTTGTTTCAAAAATAAAAAAAAATAATGCCGATTCCGAGTGAACTGAGTCTTGTGAATCGATTGCAACTAATTAAATGCGCTATGATGAATCGTACATAGCTTAATGATTTCAAATAGATTGTCGGAGTGAATTATAAAGGGCCGTTATTGTTCAGCCACAACAACACCTGAAGGAATTAAAAAATGGCTCTTGTTGAGTGTTTACCACGTGCTAAATTCGAGCTACGCAATTGCTAATTAATTTTCGCACGCATGCGCCAATGACGAGTTTGTATTTTTATATGATTGTGCGCAATCCCGTGCCGTATTTGAAATAAGCTCCGATTTTTCAAATTCAATTAACTTTGTGAAGCTCCGAATCGAATAATCGGTGGAGGCTTCAAACCGATTTTTTCGGTTCGACTTTGAGCGCTTATATTGTGATAACTAACATCGATTATCTCCTATTAACTAAATTCAAGCCAAGGGCCAAACTGAAAAATTTTATCTAAAAGTAAGGAAATTGAGCGCCAAAAAAGACGTTTTAAGTTATGGTTACCATGAAAACCGAAATTCAGCAATAAAGTTAATTAAATAATTAGTTATACAGTTTCGCTTTACTTGCCACCTTAGGCTTTTAAAATTTATAAAATTTACTAACTAATACACACCTTGGCTTATCTGGTCTTGCTTTCCAATTTCACACATACTCTTTCCGTCTTTCTCTAGATCTCACTTTTACGACCTTGATACGCGGCTGAAACGTTGAAAATAATAATTTTTGAAAATAAAAAAATATTTGGAATACATTCGGATTAAAGCTGTCGGGACATCGAATCAAAACTGGGTAAACAAAAAACAGCCTGTGAGCATGAATCACTCGGCGGGATATCAAGAATAATCCAAGCGTCTGCCGACGGCATGCGTTCTCAGGTGTGATCATTTTTTAATGATTGAAATACAATAGCGTTGAACTTCCAGATGTATTCATATCTTTAATTTACGATATTTAAAAACACATTTAAAAACATGAAATCAAATTATGAAAAATGGCTGATTTTACACAAGCTGACCTTGAGGATTTTGTTTTTATATATAGATAATGAAGAGATAATAGAGAGCTTAAATCTGACTCCGACGATGATCTCGATGACGATTTGTATTTGAGATGTGTATAATCTCTCTTCGAGAGCCTGTGAAAAAAGTAGCTGGTAATTTCCAGATAAAGGTGGTGTATTTGATACCCTTAACTCTTGTGAGCATATAAAAAAACAGTTCCGCAAGGCACCAGAGCCACAATTGTGGCTCTACTTTGAATGTTGTTAACAGAAAGCTTAAGGCAGTTGGAATTTGAATTTTTTCTGCATAAGGAAGTTGAGGGTAATATTTTCGCATCGAACTTTATATTCTAGAATTTCAATTTTAGTCTAGAAATATAGTGAGAAAGCAAGGTATACCATATCACGTGATAAACGGTCACAGTTGGTCTTCACAAGTGACCTTTCCGTCGGAAACGATGCACAAGTATTGGCCTACGTCATCGTTTTTGTCGCTTTGATTTAATCTCATACATCAAAAGTAATTTATAAATAAGTCAAAAATTTGATGGAAAAATCATGAGTTTTGATTAAAAATGTTTATTTTTACCCTATAAAAGCAGATTATTACACTTTTTCATTATTTTCAAGTTAATATGTAATGAAGTACAACTGTTGACAGCTTTTGATAGCTTAAATTCTTTTATAATCAATTTAATTTTCTCATGGGATACTTGAAGTTGAAAATTTAGAAATTTCACTTCCGAAAAAAAATATCTGCCCTAGATACCAATAATTTTTATTTAAACTGTTATGCATCACAAAAGCTTCCTAAAAACTGAGCTAATCTCACACTTGTTATTTTTATGTCTAAGTTTTTGAAATTAATTTTTTCAGGAAGTGAAACATAGGCGAAAATCCTTATAAATCAACACCCCGTAATTCTGGAACCAACATTCGAAAAAATTCAATTATTTTTTCGGAACCGAATCAAAATTCTTATAATGTGTTTGAAAGAAAAGATTTACGATCCCGTTTTTGCCGTTTTTGAATGATTTTAGGTATGCTTAGAGCCACAATTGTGGCTCTGTGCTCACAAGGGTTAAAGATCAGCGATGTAAACTTTTTTTATGACACAATTATTATTGTGTCAATCTATTTTGAGACCCAGAGCAACAATTGTATTTGAATTCTGAAAAATCAACGCATTTCCAATTCAAATATTTCTGAGAAAATTATTTAAATATTTAATTAGAAATGGGTTCGTTTTGTTTTGAAACAGTTCGATACATTTTGAAAAGTTTGGCAAAAAAACGACATTCGGTTGTCCCAGTAAAAAGCTTCGACGCCTTTTTTTACTTCGACACTCATATCGATTATTTGACGAACCAATTCAGCTCATAGACCCGTTTTCACTGGACAATATCTTGATCATATCTAGATAGGGATACGCCTCTATTAATTGCGCTTCGTCTTTGACCTCGATCACATACTCGATTATATTGTTGTGACAATATATTGTGATTAATCTTGGTATTGTGAGAAACATCAGAATGCGAAATTGTGCGATTGAGGCGAGTATACTGTCAAACGGAAATTAACCTGATTTTATCGTGCTCGCACCAGTCGCGCACTTCTAGAGAAGCTCTGCAACAAAGTCGAAACAGGGAAGGGGCATCCGAGCAGATTTTGCTGATCGGATGATCCGTTGGAAATCGGTCGGAAATTCGGGCCTCAAATTTTTTGCTGATGCGGATGGACGCCGAGCTGGAAAAAGTTGATCGATCGGAGGCTCCGATTTTGGAAAATTTGCTGATCGGATCGCGTGTCGAATCGGACTACTCGTAGGTGAGGTATCAGATCTCTGAATGTACTTGCAACTTCCTTATGGGAGTACTGGTCGCATTTTAAAGGCCAAAAAAAGGTTTTCAGCGTCGCCTGCAATGAAGTACTAGAAACAGCACGCACATATGTTTTCAGTTTAGGGATAATTGAACATTAATCTTGCTTTCACAAAACAAATCGAATGGCCCTCTGATTGGCCGACATCAGGAAGACTTTTCAAAAGTGGCATATTTTCACTTAAAAGTTCTACTCCTCCCTGAGTTTCGAAGATAGAAGAATCTTTTATAGCTTTTATTGACGCACAAGAGAAACGTTGGCAGAACCCTAAGTTTAGTTTTACTCAAAAAATTTCATCCGGCGCTTAATGAAGCAAAAAACTGTTTTTCGGCCTTCATTTTGAGTGCCTCGGGGAAATAACTACTCCTCCTGGATTTTGAGGGCAGACCTAAAACATGGTAATGTATACGATCCTTGAGGATACGGCGCAAAGCCCCTAGTTCGACAATTTTGCATTTTTTGTATTTCGTCTTTTTGGAAACGCGATTCAAATTCTCAGAAATTCAAATTGAAAAAAATCCCCCTGGAATATGTATCAATCGCGATGAAAATATTTTTTTATGACAAATGAAAATAAAAGACCATGAAAAACCTTATTTTGTCCATATTCTTCAGAACAAAACATTTTAATACTAATCTGCGAAATTTCATCGTCCGAGTCCTTTAAATGCGACCAGCACTCCCTTAGGGAGTGGCGTGTCGCTGCATTTGACAACGCCTCTTCGCAGGTATTTCCGCCAAACTAGAACAGTGATATTCCAAAACACATTTGTTCTACAAACCACCGTCGCGGTCATTCCCTAGAACAATCAACAGTAAATCTGATCCATCCCACCTACGCTTTAAAAAGTTCTATAAAAAGACACGCAGTTCGCTACATAATATAATATATATATATTATAGATATTATTTCTTTGATGTAGATGACGGATTACGATTAGACTTATAATAGATATATATATAGCTTTCGGCGGCCAAAAAACGAAATATAGATATAAATTATGTTTAAATTGACAGTGCGTTAATTTGTTTTATATATATAGAGATAGAGTTAAAAAATTGCAACCAAAAATCTTATAGATGATATATAGATTTCTAAATTTGTATAGAGATAAAATAAATATAGAAGACAAGAGACGCCGATCAATTTCAAAAAAAAAACCTCTTCTAGTACATTGTCAAACAGGGGGGGAAAAACAGTCCTTGTGCTAATATAGATAGAGATAGAAAGTCTAAACTGTATATAGGATAGAGAGAGAGATAGATATGCCTGAAGCCTCCCAAACGACCATTTTAAACAATATTGCGCTAAAAATGAAAAGTGACCATGGTCCAGGAGCGAAGCAACATTTCAAAAACTCTCTAGTTCATGGGTAATCAAGTCTTCAGTGCTTTCAGATCGCAGAATAGTCGAAATGTATCTCTCAAACTGGTGGAGGAATAGGCTTTTGCCTGAGATAGATTCAAATTTTTTGGTTTTATATATATAGAGATATATATCATGAGCTGAAAGATATACAGAGATATAATAGATATATGATATAGAAGATAGAAGACAAATAATCACAAAAATGAAGAAATTGAAGAGTAGGTCGAACTGCGTGCTTTTATAGAGTTTTTTACAAGCGTAGGTGGGGCGGTAAGTGGGATAGTATCAGATTACTGTCAAGCTTCAAAAATTACGCGAAGGTTGGTTTTGTTAGTTACAAATGTTTTTGGGATATCAAATAGTAGTTCTCGGCGGAATGCATCTTGGAAGAGAGCTCAAAATCAGCGACTCCACCCTAAGGGGTGTTCGCATTTTGACCAAGCTCTAACCGAAGCTATTTTTGATAATAGCAAAGCTGATTAATCCAAACCACTGTTGCAATCCTGAAAAACAACTCTCACCGGTGATCCAGCGCCCTCGGTTCGCATTCGTCAGTTGAACTTTTTTTCGAAAGCCTCTAATGGTCAAAAAGTGAACTCGAACGCGACGAAATCGAGAAGCCTGGGGATCTTCAATTTTTAGATATAATATGAATAAGAGATATTACCTTCATCGTTATCAGCCGTTCGGGCGCAAGATGATGGATATATATTTTTCTAATTTTTGCCCATTAATATATATATATTTTATAAATTTTTCTATTATCAAATAGAGATATATAGAGAATTCATTTTTTTCTAAATATATAGATATGAGATATATAATATATATTGAATATATAGAGAGAGATAGGAGGACATTGATGTTTTTAATTCAAAAAAACAAATTTATGATATATATACATTCATATATAGATATACGAACCGCCAAGCCGATAAAGAGAATTATGTTCGCAATTAAAATTTGTAAGAAAATGAACCTGCATCGTTGTCAAGATATAGATCGAATTTTTAAAGAAATTTTTCATATCTGAAGAATATAAATTTTACAAGATAGAAATTGACATAATTTTGAAAGACGTTTAATATAATACTCACTTTTTTTTCAATTCTAGAAACTTAAAAATTCTATTATTCTGAGTATTAATATATAGAGCAATATTTGGCAATCATATTTTTTAAACACTTTCAAGAAGATTTAAAAATTTTCATATGTTTCATAAAAAAATCTCAAATTTGTGTTAGATTTAAAAAAAAATGGTTCTTATTTCGAAAAGTTTTCAAATTAAAAACAAGTTTTAAATATTTGGAGAAAAATTCTCCAATTTTTCATAACTTTTTTAAATTTTTTCAGAAGTTGCAGAAAATTTTATTATTACTTCGGAAATTTTTTTAACTTTTATTTGATTTTCAGGGGGGGAGAAATGTATTAATATTAATCAATTTCAAAATATTTTCAAACTGTAATGACAAGTGAAATTAAACGACATTTTAATATTAAATTACAAAACACTTTTATATTAAAAGAGAGTTAAAGTGTAATTAATTGAGAATTTGACAATTTATTTTAATTCAAAATTTGACTTTGTTAAAAAATTAATTTTTGATATTCAAAAAATTTCTGAAAACTTTTGATATTTATCAGAAAAATTAAAAAGTTTTTCAAACAATTTTTTTAAAAGTTATTTTGAAAATTTGACAATTTTCCCCAAAAATTTAAAACATCAATCTTGGAATTTTAAAATTTTCTTTTAGAAATGTTAGTGTTTCATATTTGAAAACATTCTTTAAAATTTTGATAAAAATTTTGAATTTTCAATAATTTTCAAAAACTTTGAAAGTTTTAAGAAATCTGAAACTTTCTGATAGTTTGAAATCTTTGTTAAAATAGAAACTTTTTTCAAAAATTGGACGGTTTTCTTCAAAATTCACTAGATTTTTGCTTTTCTTATTTTTTCAAGAAATCGAGAATTTAATTTTTTAAAATTTAAACAGTTTATCTCTGAACATCTAATTTCAACATTCATTGGAATTTTAAAAATTGTATATTTGAAAAAATGGTAATTTAAAATTTTATTCACGAAATTATGAAAAATAAAACTTTATTTGAAAAATTGAAACGTTTTTTAAAAATTTTTCCATTTTTATTAAAGTTTGGCAATTTTTTTTCTGTTTATTGAAGTACATGATTTAAGTTCTATTTTCAAATTTATAACCTCCGCTTAAAATCGTTAGACTTTAGACATGAATCTGTACCCAGACTCGATTTCCGGCAACTAGTGAGATTCTATAGATGAGCATAATAACAAAGTTTCATTATCAACATACATTTTTTTCCATAGCTTAAAATAATATACAGCAATTTGCTATATGAATATAAATAATCAAATAAAATTTTAAACGAATTTAAAGGCATTTATAAGGATACAAGAAAACAAAAAGTTGCGAAATTTACTATTCCTCGACTATACAAGTGGGCAATAATGAGATGAACTTAAACCTTAATTTATATTTGCAATTAACTCATAAAAACTTCAAATAATTTTCTATCAGTCTGTCTAACATAATTATAATTGTTTTCTACAAAATTCTCTTAGATAATGACTCTTAAAATTATTTTGGAATCTAATTTATTGTGTTGAAAAATAAAAGAGAACATCACGGTAGGCGCGATCAAAGTAGGGTCTCATTTGTTATCATTTTTTTTTTCCAAAGTTCTGACTTTCTGAAATGCTCTAGTTTAAAACCGGAGGCCATACTGTAAATGGCAAATGAAGTCTTAGAAATTCGTTACGATTCTTTTCTAAGG
Source organism: Oikopleura vanhoeffeni (assembly GCA_004367855.1). NCBI lineage: Eukaryota > Metazoa > Chordata > Appendicularia > Copelata > Oikopleuridae > Oikopleura > Oikopleura vanhoeffeni. The sequence goes on from SCLH01000198.1 coordinate 224,503, forward strand.
GGTTTTCCGCATGATTTGAGTCTTTTGAAAAAATATATAGTACTAGATATACAGTAATTTGAAAAGTACTCAAAAATTATTGGCGTAATTTTGATCACTATTTGTTTACTTCACCAAACTTATTTCCATTTGAAGGTCACTGATCGCTTGGACTTTGGTGTAAATGAGAAAAAAGTCTTAAAACTTCTAAAAAACACTTTTCAACTTCCTTTCAATTGATTTAAGGCAATTTTTGGAAAAAAACCGTACTACTTTTACCAACTTATTCCTTAAAAAACGGTCACGTGATTCATTTTCGGGCTATGATGTAATGGAAAAAATGTCTTAGAATTTTTTCTGCTCACGAATGAAAGCTTTAATTTTGTGATTTAAACAAATTTTTGCAAAAAATAAGTAACTGTATACAGTAAAAATTTTTGGCAAAAAAACGCCAAACGTCAATTTTTGTCTTCAGTTAATCGATACTTTATAATGATCTTGTCATTAATGTTAAGCATCGTAAAATGGCGATTTTAATGGTGAATGGTCCTACTTGCCGGAAATCGAGTCTACGAGTTAAGCTCCAGTTACGTCCAATCACACTTTGTTTAGTATGTAACGCATTTTTTCAATCATGTAAAATCCGAGCTGTTCTCGATGCCGATCAGCCAATTTCAAATCGGGCCTCGATCGATCAAATTTTTTTCAGCTCGGGTCCGATCCGATCAGCCAAAATTTTGAGGCCCGATTTCCGATCCGATGCCGGAATCGGATCTCGATAGCAAAATCTGCTCGATGCCCTTCCCTGGTTTCGACTTTTGTTTCGAGAGCTTCCTCTAGAAGGCGCGACTGGGCGAGCAGATTCGGTTTAATCTCCCTTGAAAAGTATACTCCCTCAATCGCCCAATTCGCATTCTGATTTTCTCACATACCAAATTAATCACAATTATTGTCACAATAATATATCGAGATATGTGATCGAGGTAAAGACGAACACAATAATGAGAGGCCAGGTGATCCCTAATCTTAGCTATAGTAGTCTATTTATAGAATCTATATCCGAAATTCGAATGTTGAAAATACAAAAAAAATTGTCGTTATTGATAATAATTTTTCGAGTAGTTCGACTATAAACGGATTAAAAAATCACCATAGACTAGACAACAATCATGTTTAACATGATTTATTAAAATATATTTATTTTTTTTTATTATTTTCTTCTATTATAAATAAGTATCTTTTGCAACGCAATATCAGTGTGCGCGCACACTTGATAAACAATGAACCACTCAAATTGACAAAAATTCATCGCAACATATGTTAGGGCCATAATGCGGTGAATCTTTTCTACGCGAGTAACTCGCGTAGATGGTTTTTGACTGCTGGGTAAAAATAAACAGTCTCAAAAATCGTTTTCGTATTATGATTTACGAGTTTGTTACGGATCAAAAAATGATTTTATTTATCTAATTTATACAACAAATGTTCTCGGAACAATTGATTTTATCTCTTTTTACGTTTTAACATTTCAAAAAAAAGGTAAAGACCGTTGAAAAGCAGTGAGAAATATCCAGCAATGACAACAATCAGCATGGACAACCCCAAAGAAGCTATCCAGCCGGGTCATATCTCGAAACTAAGAACTTCTGAGTCAGAAGTGAAGGAAACCCAATTTTAGCTGCATTACCAATTTTGTTAGCGGTTTGCTTTCAAAATTTCAAAAATTGATTGATTTGATTTTCGACGATATTTTTTTACCCGAATACAAAGTTTAAAGTTGATAAAAGTTATGTTATTTTCATGATTATACAGAATAATGTCTGGAAAACCAGTCATAATTTCAAGCCATAGTTTCTTTGAAGCTAAATTCAAAATTACTTCAAGTCTATTTTTTCAGACTATTTCGGAAAAATCTATTTCTATCGAACCAGTTCGGATATATAAGATAGGATCGAGAAAATTCCGATTCAGTGTTTCAGTGATGAGTCATCACTGATGACTGTAAAATCGGCGATCAAGCTTCAGTTTTTGTCTGGCACAATTTATTTTTTTAATTTTTTTAATTAATGTTTATCAGAATATTTTGTTTTTAACTGTTTGTTTTATTTTTTCGCATTTGTATTTTTGGATTTCCAATTTCTGATTTAAATTTCTATATTTTGTGATTTTTTCATCAATTTTATTTATTTAAAATTGTAATCTTTGAAATTTTGTAAAATTCAATTTTTTTGCATTTCTTTTTTTATTGAAATTTTTAAGATTTTTTTTAACTGTGAGCCGGTTTTATGGTCCAAATATTATGCTTTTTAGCCTCTAGGGGTCGTTTAAGCCAATCAGCGACCTTCAAAATAACCCATTTCAGACCGAGACCAGTAAAACACCGTCTATTTTTTATGGCGTCAGTACCGCCTTAATTAAATACAAAACTTATTTTCGTCCGATCTAGATCGGAAATGATTAGATCAGATCGTCGATTTCAAAAACCTGATCGGATCGAACTTGATCGGATCGCAGATTTCAAAAACTTGATCGGATCGAACTTGATCTGATCGGAGATTTCAAAAACTTGATCGGATCGCAGATTTTAAAACCCTGATCGAATCGAACTTGATCGGATCGCAG
>SCLH01000198.1:230183-245659 GCA_004367855.1 Oikopleura vanhoeffeni
ATTTTTCGAGTTCATCACAGATGAGCTCGGTGATAGCGTTGAATCATTTCACGTTTTTGAAGGACATCTAAAATTACGAAGAAAAAAAAATGTATTAAATCGGATATAAAATGTTCTCTGGAATTAAAAATGTATTTGTTATAGCTCCAGTTAATTCGAGAATTTAGGTCTAGAACTGAATAAACTCATTGGATCGTATTAAAATTCGCCAGTACCAATATATATATTTAGTTTACCTGTTTTCAAATCATCAAGATTAGTTTATTCGATCTCTTTGAGGTTCTTAGTTTATAATCAGATTCTTCCAAAATTCAAACATTCTCATTTTATTTTTTACTTTTCAAATCTTGTTTCTGTATTTTTTTCGTTTTTCCCCTTTATTTGAAACGATCGAATTTTTTTTCTTTCTTTTAAAAAACCTATTAGTTTGATATTTTACTGTTTATCGATAGTGCATTTTTGAGTTCATAGATCTGTTATCTTCTCGTTGACAATCTCTTTATTCGCTTTTCAACAAATTTTGAGAATAATTCAATCTCCATTTAGTAAGCTAGAAATGAATCTAAATGGGTAATGAATTTTAGTTTTTTTAAGTATTTACGTAGTTAGTTACAGTAGTATAGTTTACAGTAAAGTTAGTATACCAGTAAGGTATGTTTACAAAAACAATTATATGCAACGTATAAACTTTACTAACCATAATTCAAAACGAAATATAGTGTGCGAGCCACCTTCGATTAAAAAAAAACCCAAAATGACAAAAATTCCATCCAACATATGTTTTTTTTCCACAGTATATAAAACTTTATTAAAAAGATTTCTACATCCACAGAAAAACATCTTTTACATTAAAAAGTGCACCACACCCGTCAATTGTAGAATCATACTCTTTCACCGTAGTACTACGGTGTGTTTCAAGTTGATTCTTGGTGAAGCGTAAACGCATTTATGCGGCTGCTGAACTTTTTGCACTACTGGAGCAGAAAGGTTGCCTTTGCGAAGTCCATCCGCATATACCCTATTATCAAGAAAAATCCGTGCCTTAAATTACACTTTTGTAACACCCACCTGTATTTACTCCAGATGTTTTTATTCATTAAAACACTGTATTTTTGGCGGATGTCGTCCGCTGCAAAGAAGAACCCTGGGATCGCTTAAAAAGATTTGTACAACAGAAGGAGATTCTCTTCACAGAAAACTATTCCCCTGAAGACTCCATCTGTTGACCTGTGACCCACATTGGGTTCTTACTTTTTTTTCTCCTTAAGTAAATTAACTAATAATTAAGTACTAATGGCAGCATATTCCTGAATCAACATTCAGAATCGTTAAATTATTACTTGAATTAGTAACAGCTTATGCTTTAAACTGTATTATCATTCACGACTTTCTTGGTCTGTTTTGTAAAAGTCATTTTTATCGCACGGATTGGTTTTTTAAGTTACTGGTTTGTTCTTCAAATAACAAATAATTTTGGTCGAATTTGTGAGCCCATACATTGCTTCTACAATCTGCCTCGTCATTTCTGTATGTGGAGAAATTACTGTGATTTGGGTGTCTGAAATATGGTTGAAAAAAGTAGCTTTTATTCGTGGAATATTTTTTCTCTTTTAGAAAAAAACTTGAAATCAGAATTACAGCCAGTCTATATCGCAAATACTGAAACAGTATTTTTTCATTTTTACGACATGACGATTGCATGTAAACGGAACTTTCCTTCGGTTTGCGTGATGTGAGCACGTGCCACTTTCGAACTCTATATTGAGTACACGTTCAAAATCCATATAATAGGTGCTGATTCAGCCGCGAGCAAAATTTTATATTTTAGAAATTGTCGTACCTTCGTTTTTCGTGATCGCTCTCTTCTATTTCAAACATATTGATATTTTTCACATCACGGATTGTATTATATTTTATAACAAAGAAACAATAATTTCCTCTCTCTCTCCCCCATTTTCTACCCTAAAAGTGCTTTCAAATATTACTTTAAGTTCCGTGGTTACTGTGCCATTTTTGCCACTAAAAAGTCGTACTATTTTTCTTCGGTTGTATGTTAGAAATCATTTCATGTTATACAAACATTTGTCGAGAACATTTAGCTCTCTTGCTAGTGTCTCAATTTCTCAGGTCTTAATTGCACAGAATGACAGTTTGAAAAATCTATATTTTAGGTCAAGGTCATCTTAATCAAATTTTGATATATCAAACGATTCCGCAAACTATCGTGTTTCTGAAACGGGGGGATTTAAGAGGACCGGGCGTGGGTTCAATTTATTGACTGTATCTCGCGCAAGTGCAAAACCTTTTCTGGCTTTATGAACACGTGGAAATCAACTTGTAACAGCTTGATTTTTCGACTAGTATTCGTTTTTTTATTAAACACTTTTCAAGGGTTTTTTTTGGTTTTTTTAGACCAAAGTTCTGAAAAAGCCGCGACTATGCAGAAAAGATAATGTATTACAAGAGGCGTAAAACTGCCGGTAGAAGATCAAGAAAATAAAATATTCAACAAATTGAGATAAGATTGCTGTGAAGCAGCAGGTGGTTAGACTTTTTGTACTAAGGCTAGAAAGTTTGAATGCTTTGTGATCATATTGAATCGTTTAGTTTAGCGTGCGTTTGATACGTACTCTATGCCTTCACTTTTCTATTGATCCAAATCACTTTAGATATTGTATCGAACAATGTGTTTGGATTCTTTTTTCACAATTTTAAAATCATTTAACAGAGCCACGTTAGGCATCTAGAAATCGTGAAATCTAAAGTTGACAGCACTTCTAGTTCAATAGTATATGGATATCTGCTCAGAACCCGCTTAAAGTCGCTTTGAAGGTTGCATAATTCTTCTTTCTACCCCTAGTTACGCGCATTCTCGTTCACCCCGATCTGTGATTAACATTATAATTTCGGTTCCGCCTTGGTCCCATATTCAAATGATTTATATCGTAGTTTTTGTATATCATACACCTAGGGTCAGATATGTCTAACATTTTTGCGTAATTTCTTTTTGGATGACTCTTTCTTGCATAATTTGTTCTCTCACAGATCCCAAAAGGTTCTATAAAAGAGCATATAATAATGTATGTTTAGTGCATCGCAAACCTTTTATAGTCTGTTCTTATTTCCTCGAATTCCGTCGAAATACATTTTTTCATCATCTCTCTCTCTCGGTAACCCTCCCCCACCGCGCTGATCTCCTCATCCATTTACAATTTTGAATTTAACTTCATTGATCTAAGCTTCTGGTTTATCTATTCCTCCAGTTTTGCCCCACTTTTTTCTCCTAGTTTTGTACCCTGACCCCGTCTAGCTCCTTCCGACCTTAATCCTCATCGCATTTCACCCCCTATCGTCACACTTGCTCTCCTTACCCCTACCCTCCGCTCAGCCTCCCGCTCTCCGCTCTCTTATAGCCCCTTAATAATGTCTCTTTCGGTGCGTCTCTTGCTCATTTGCTTATCTTAACATAAAACCACTCTCAGGTTATTGATACCACATGCCTTTCTTCTTGAATACTTTATTGCCTCAGCCACGGCCGCTCAAACTTGTAGTAGTCTGTTTTTTTCCTCGAGATTCGTCGCTAAACATACATTCTTCATCCCAATTTTCAACTGGAATTAGTCGGCTAACCGCGGCCCGCGATTCTTTCAATTTTAACAGTTAGGGCAAATTAATTTTTGACTGCCTCGAGCACCAGTTTTGAAGAGTTTTCGTATTTTTCTTAATTTCGATATTTTTGCTTCTTTTTGGTTATCATTTGGGCTTCTCGCGCAATATGAAATCGATGTCGCTCAGAATTCAAGCATCTTAATTCTCATTACCTAGGATTAGTGTTTTTACATTTTAATATAGAGAAGTCCAATGAAAATATGCGCGAATTTGAAACATAAAAGGTTTGTTCGACTGGAAAATTGAAGCAAGGACTCGGTTACATTTTGACAATCTGAGATTTTTCATTTGTTCTTTCATCTTTGATTGGAACTTTTTGCTACCTGATCAAAATTTCTCGTATACTAACGTCTTTCAAGAAAAGTTGTCACTTTTGAGCTCACTTCGTATCTATTTTCTTCAAGATCATTATTATTGATTTATAAACTGCGTCTTTTAATGAACCTTCAAAAAAACGCGCGCGGTCTTGGGTATCGGTAATGTGTCTAAACTAACAAGTAATTTGAGTTTATTTATTAACATTGGAAGGCCTGCTGAAAACGATTTTCGCCACCTACATTATTTATTTAACTTTATACGATATTTCACGGTCTAGATCAATAAATTTCAGTACTTTTGAAAAAAAGACGAAAAAAACGAACATTTTAGCACATCCAAAAACTACGTTTTTTTCATGAGTTTCATTTTATCAAATTTTCAACGTCGGGATCATAGTTGGGAAAATTTTTCGATTCTGGATAAGATAGGGTTGTTTTCGTTCAATTGAGAGGGTGTGGTGTCACATTTGAAGGATCTCTTCAATAGCCAATTGTCGCAAAGTGCAAATCGTTAAACAACGTTTACCTTTCTTTAGATATATTCAACACATCTTGCATTCCTAAAAAAAAAATTAAGAAATGAAGATGGCTCGTCTAATCAGACACAGTGCTTCAAAGTGACGGAATTAGTTTTTCGAAATGTATTTCTCCGCCCTTGAGTTTTCAGGGTTCAACATGATACATGTTTAAATTAACTGTACAGGAAAGCTGAGCAGACCGCTGAGCAGCTTTTTTTTGACTCTCATTTGGCTTTCAGAATCACCAAATCGAACAGTATTTTGCCACTTAGGTTAACAATAGGGTCAATATTGTTTTTCGGGGTTCTAAGCCAAATCAATGGAATGTCTAAAACGATTACAGAAAACACGAGTCTTAAATTAGACGAAAACTATGCCACCGTGTGCCGGGACTCTTCAGTGCACATTTTAGGTAGGTTTTGACTGCTGTGACTTTCATTATCTCTGGAGACTACATGTTTTTTGATTGAGAACCCCTAAGACATAGAGCCGCAAACAACTGTCTTTTTAGGTATTCTGAGCCGCAAATCAAAGAATTTTTTCGAAAAGAACTCTGCCACGTTCTGTTCCGATTCGACAAAATTATCGAGAAATGGCTTGAAACACTTTACCGAAAATTATGGAACAAATGATGGGGTTTTTTTTTTTTCTTTAAATTTATTTCACCACCATTGGTTTCAAATCAAATAAGATAACTCTTCAAATGGCCACTTAACTTTTTCGGTAGTTTGCCACATATAAGTTGTTATATGGCTATTGAAAATCATCTGACAGTTTTTTTATGGAATTTTTAGGTCGAACTATATGTTGAAGACACAATTTTTCGAAAAAATTTCCTCATTTTCTTGTTCAAAAATTTTCCAAACTTATTTTTATGGAATCCTTAGCTTGAAAATATTGGAATGGTCTACTTTTACTTATTCAAATATTGTCTTTTGCTTTTTTTCTTTCGCTCTTGTTTTTACTCTGGATCATACTTTTCAACGGATACAACTTAAAAATTTTTAATCACACTCAATACTTGACCAAACCGCGTAAGCCGACTCATCACCCGTCTATGTTAAATATAAACTCATGATATAAATTTTTTTTTTTCGATTGGTGCTCAAATTTCGGTTTATTTCGAAAACTTAATTGTCGAATTTGACGTAAAAATCGATAGTAAATTTAAATTAATAGAAATTTTCAACGTGTGCCCGGACGTTCTTTTTGGGTTCTAATTAATACAAAATAAATTTTTATGATATTTAGAACCTTTGATACCAAACCGCGTTTTTTTTTGAAATCCAAAAACATTGTTTTTTCAAAAGACATTTCTGAAGTTAAAGATATCGATCTTAGAACCAGATTACACAAAGTAACCTCAAGTGGTGTCAACTTTTTGTTCGAATATGATTTTACTCTTGGAAATTTTGGAGTTTTTGAAAAAATTGTTCCAGTCTCAAAGAGAAAAAACAATTTGATAAAGTGCAAATCTGTCAAGGAATGCCCGACGTCCTTAAACAGAATTCCTGGTAGTACGATTTCTGCCAGGTTTGTTTGTGTTATCATCCTTAAATTTTTTGCAATCAATTTCCAGGGTCAAAGTTGATGTATGTTGGGTCCAAAATTTATAAAGGATTTGCATCCGGTACCGGTTTCTAATATTCGATAGACGAAATCACACTCTCAGGTGGCGACTTAAAACTCGCACGTGAGTAAATTGAACTTATGAGTGGTTTAAATGCCTCTTATTATTTACCCTACATCTTCTTTCACACGCAAAGTATCATACCAAATTTTTTACGTCGCCATGATGTTGTTTCCGCACTATCACTATATGAGCCTACCGCAATGCTACTATTTAACGTCATTCGCGCAACTACGTCCTTGAAAGGTGTTAATGGACTCCTCTTTTGCGGGATTAAACATTTAGGGCGGCTGAATTTATTTAATTAGAATTAATATTATTATACTCTCGTCTATCTTAAGAAGCAGACAATTCTTTGTGCGTTATGCCACCTGAAAAATCCAAAAATCAAATTTGGCAACATTATTATGTTTATTAAATTTTCTATTCTCAATTTTTCTTCTCACTACAATTTAAACGCCCTTTTTTTGTCCTCTTAGAGGCACTTATTTTTCCTCAGAGTATGGCGAAAAATCCTTGTTGTTTTATCCTCGTAAGAGTATGCACACGACAGGTACAAAATATATTAGTTACTGATTATTTAAATTCATTTCAAGATTTAGTTCTTCGATCTCTTAGGTTTTGTTTTCTACTAAATCGATTCTTCCAAAAGCAGACAAATTCTTCTTTGATTTTTTATTTTCCAACGAAATTCCTGTTTCTGTTTTTTTTGCCGTTATTCCCCAATTAATCCAAACGAACCCAGATTTTTTCATATATACTTCAAAACCTCATTGATTTTGATATTTACTGTTTACAGTCGATATTTCAATTTTGGTTCCTAGATCTAGGTTATTTCTCTCGTGAAATTCTTTTTATGCAGCATTTTCAACAATTTTGAATAATTACTCATCCATTTAGAATCTCAACGAAATTAAATGGCATGATTTTAGAGTTTTTTAAGTACTTCTACAGTAAGTTTTCAAACATTAATTCAAATTAGAAATCAATCAATCGAATGTCAGATGTGCCGACAGCCTAGCTGCTCACGGTACCTTTGATAAAACAAAAAAAACTAACCTTTACAAAAATTCATACCACATATAGTCTCGGTTCTTACTGCTCGGTGATCTTTTTGAAAAAACAAAGAAAAAATTAAATCTAATAAGCCAGTTTAGTGAAAATTACGAAACAGTTTTCTTTTTCTAACGAATGGACCGTCCTCGATCGGTATACGGCTACGAATTTCCTTCTCGTTGATTGTAACCTACGTGTTGAGACTTATTGGGGAAAGTTTAAATAATTTCAATATCATCTTCGCGAGTTTTTAGCTTGCTAAGGACAAAAACTAGACAATCTCAAGCATCGTCTTCGTATATGATTTACGCGTTTTTACGAATTAAAACTGTTTATTAATCTACAGGGTGTAAGATTTTTCCCTTCTTTTTTCCAAATGGTGTAACTTGACTGGGTCCGCCGTTTTGATGGTTGATCTGAGAAACGTAGGTTTTCTTCGTTCAACCATCAACGGCGGGAATGCAGTTAACAGTTTGGAAAAAAGAAGGGAAAATCTTAACCCTGATTGTACAAAATTGTTCTCGGAACCATAATTTCTTTTCTGCTTTTAACATCTTACAATTACAAAACAAGTTATAGCCGTTGAAACAGTGAGAATACCCAGCATTACAACAGGCTTTTGTCTATAACAAGGCTTTTTTCAATAAAGTTCAATAATGAAAGTCGTTATCTCTGAACCATTTTACTTCTACTTCTTATCATAGCTGCGACCACGGTATCAATTTTTGAGCTTGACCGCGAAGCCAAGAATTTTTTTTTTAAAGTCGTATATTTTTATTTCTCTTTTCAACAATTTGATTTTTTCACAGAGATGATAATGAATATAAAAAGGCGGAGCCTTGCCTATTTTATATAGTTAATCAATTAATACTCATCTGATACAGGCAGGCCGTTGATACAGTGTTATAGTGCTAGACAAAAATCCAGCGTGAAGGCACTACGACAACTTTTGATAATTCTTTATAACACAAAATGATATCGTCTTTTTTTCCCATTCTGTCACCCTAAAAGTGCTTGCAAAAACTTATTGAAATGTGTCACGATTTGGCCATTTATTTGCCACTAAGTCGTATTTTTTTTTCGTTGTATTTAAGAAATCATTCTCCATTATACAACACACTCTTTTTGAGGCAATTTAGGAAAAAAATGATATTGGCTGGATGTTCCCAAAACTTTATGGTCTTAACGTCGTAGACACGATTTTAGCAACGCGTTGCACGCAACCATTTATTGCATTTTACGACGCTTAATCAATTGATGACAAGGGAATCGTTATAAAGTTATCGATAACTTGAAACAAATACGTTTTGTGTGTTTTTTTTTTGATTTTTGGTGTAACCACCTGCGCTGAGTTTCTAAAACACCTAACGATTGTTCAAATTACTACTCCTCCTAGAGCATGCACGGATCTGACCTCAACTGTCGGCATCACACCACGGAAACACTTATGGTTGTTATTTGATGAGCGGATTTTTAATTTTCCATTGTATTTTCTAGAACTGCGAAAACGCCTATTTTCGAAGGTTTCGCTCTTCAAGAGTACTACTCCCTCATTAGTTACTTTCAGAATTCAAGTTTAATTTGGGAAGATGGAGAGTATTTTTTCTTAATTTGATGGAGTCGAAACAACGAAAGTTGTGACTATAAGTTACAAACATTAAATTTTTTCAGAGGATTTAACTGAAATTAGGAGGTTGCCTAAGTCCTGCGAATTGGGACATTTTTTTTAGACGATATATGAAAAAAATGTGAAAATTTTTTTTTTTCTTCAATTAAAGTGTCTTTTTTTCTTGCGACTCGTTTATATATTTTTAATTTTCTTACATTAACTTAATTATTCTGGAAATAATTAACACCCACTTTTCACTGTTGACATCCTTTTCAACTAAACCCGCTACAGAATTTTTTTTGAAACAATATTAATTAAACTTCAGACGATTGTCTGGGATGTTATGCGGCTAAAAAGTCTGTTTTTATATATACTGACATTCTAAAAATTTCCTCAATATCAAAGTTTTTCAGGAAAAAATGTGTTCAAAAATTGCAAAACGTAGACGAAAAACAACTTTTTTTGAGATAACATTGCCTTTCAATTGCGTTTTTGAATATTGCAAAAATCGTTCTACTTATCACAAAATGCGCGCTATACTACCGCAATTTATGGGAATTTTTGCACGCGACCATAGATTTTTTAAAGATTCTCAGTGATCCGTAATGACTATTCCAGTGCCAGGTAAGTTGTTAAAAATTCATCAACAGTTTCAAGATTGATAATCGCGCGATTACCGCTTAGTTGACATACGGGCGATTTATAGATCACAAAAATTAAATAATGACTTCTACTCATTTTTGTATAAGAGGAATTCGAAAAACTTACAATTAAAAGTTTTTGGACAATGATATTGCAGAAAAATTCTTCACTAATGTTTCCATAAAACTTCGACAAAGATGAAAAATAAAGATTTTATTGATTTTTCAAACGGCTGTCATGAATAATATGTTGGCGGTTTTTGAAAAAAAGTAGAAGTAGCTATTTAATTCAGTTTCTTACCACAGATTTAAATTAACGATAACAAAATTTTGGACAAAAATTTGGACAACAATCGCGAAAATTTTCTAAATGTTTGAATTTTTTTGAATTTTTACGAATTTCAAAATAAAACTCGAACTCAAGTCTTTCCAAAATGGAATAAACATTAATGTTTAGTCACGCTGAAACATATTCTTCACTTATCGGTTCAGGCTAACTATAATAGCATTAAATATGTTCCCATGCGAGAATTTTCTTGCTCAAAAAAACTGTTTTTCTCATTATTACTTATCTGATGTGACCGTTACTAGGCTCGGAAGTTATAAATAGACCATAGTGATTTACTATTTTTCTATCATATTTTTACCTCGAAACCAAAAAACAATAAAAATTTACTGACTTCTTATTTTCGTAAGTTTATAAACGACTCCAGTTGCGGGGTTTATGGCAACTAAGGACGAACCAATAGCATTTTACCTTTTTTTATTATTTTTTAAGTGACAACTTTTTTTGCAAAACCATTTGACTTAGTAGTTTATATTTTCAACAATAACTGAGGAAACTTTAAGAAATTACAACAGTTAGAGCCCTGCACTCTAAATTAAGGACGTCCGATTCTTCGCTCATGATTGGTCTGATATGATTACCGAACAAAATTTCTGAAAAAGGTCCAACCGTGCGTCTCTAAAGCGGGCCTTGACAACTTTTGCGAAAGAATAATGTTCCAATACGCTTAACCGATGACCGCAGAAATATTTGACGAGTGGCGTCCTTGTAAGACCTACACTTATATTATAAAAGGAGACAAATTTCGGATCAAACTCCAGAATGCATGCTTTATTGATGTTAGCACTTGTATTTACTATCCAATGAGCTCGAACGTGTTCAATTGTATTCTTAAAGATATCTCAAAACCAAGCAGCATTGAGGAATTTTGCAACAAATTTAGAAAAGTTTCATTTTCGACAATGTTTAATGGCAATTTGCTGTTGCGAGTTTCAATATAATGAGCTTCAAGTTCAAGACACGTTGTTTACTGTTCCAGTTAGGTCATTTCAAGAGCCCATATCGGTATCTGCCAAAATGCACCGACCCCCTTAAGCAAAGATGTCTATTCTACCCATTAACTTACAACTACATATTTTATTCATTTTTTTTTGACTTCAAGTTCAAAAATGTTCGTTCTAAATTCTGTATGAAAAAAACGATCATCAATAGCACCATTATTAGTTATTGAAATTTGCTGATAGATTAAAAGCAGATAATTCTGTTTTTGGTAACGTTTTCAATATAAATAAATAATTTCAAACGATTTTTCCAGGAAGCGAGCAGAAGTCGCGCAAAAAAAGTGATCCCAAATTTAAACAAAAAAATTGAGTTTTTTTGATAAAGCTCGTGTGGTGAAAAGTGCTCTCAAAAAATAAATAGATGAATAATTTTTTACCTTTTAAATCGAAATTGAAACCCAATTTTGTTTGGTCGATTGCAAGATGTCCACTTATGACGNCCAATTTCAGCAATGTATTGGGAAAATTCGCGTAAATGGAACGGAATTTGCGCCACACAAAATGTTGAATGTTGTTCGTTATTTGATGATTTGACAGTCCAATCTGTAAAAGAATTTTCTTCAATTTTTCTTCCAAATTTGGCGTGACAGTAACAAATGCCATACAGTCAGTTGACCGTGCATTTCTCTTGTATATGCAGTGCATATTATGCACATTAGTAAAATGCTTGTTTTATATACGCATTTTGCGCGATATTTATTCGCTTTTCGCGGCATTACTCGCGGGCTGCCGAAATGACGGGCGTTTTGCCTTGCACCGGAATTCGGTAGTTGCATCAACCTGCAGTCAAAAAAATGATAAATATAGATTAATCAATTTTATCTTCATTAAGACAGCTCCGTTGGTTGACTATTTTTTTGAAAGTTAACCATCAAGAGCTTTTTCATTAAATTTTTCCGATTATAAAATTTTCTTTAACTGAATAATTTATTCAAGTTATCAACTCAATAAATCTTGATAATATTATATCACAGGAATTTTCGCTTGCGAATACAATGCTATTATCACGGTCCCGCTAAATTGTTAATTTTTGGTTTTAACAAAGACAACTGTTCTTGTCAGTTGGTGGCAATTACCACGTCATCGGAAATCCCACGAAATATTTTTGTAGAAAAGTTAAAATTATTCAAATGTCCTCAAAAATGTCTTCGAGAAAAAGTAATGGAAGAGAAAGTAGCTCAATGTTTATAGAATCGTACAAAGAAGAAGTAAAGGTGAAAAATAGTTTCAGAATGATTTCAAACTATTTTTAAGTGATACCTAAAAAGGAAACATATTTTTTTCACCGAAAAATCTAGCAGAGAGATCCCTGGACCGGATTTGAAAATAAGGAACTTTTCAAAAAAATAAAAAATCCGTTTCGCAAAGTACCCCTCAAAAAGAAATTCGCAAAGGTTCGACCTTTTTCCGCTGATGAAACGTAAGAATTTAGCCAAACTAATGGGGGTTTTTTTTTTTTTAAAAATTTTAATGTTTTTGTAAACCTGAAGGGTCCCCGGCTAAGAAGGAAGGCCAAAAAAACTGGGTTTCCCCCCAAAATTTTTTTGAAGAATTTAAACAAAAGGGGTGGCTGGAAAGCCCAGTTTTCTGGTAGCGAACCTCTGTTCATACAAGAAAGGGTTTTTTAAAGCGGGTTTATTTTTTTTGGTTAGGTGGAAAATTAAAAGCGTTTTTTTTTAAGGAAGCTTTTTTTTTTTATTTTTGGCCTAGGGCTAGAAAACAACGTGGGGTTCCGAACCTCAAATGACCAAGTCAAAAAGTTTTTTCAAGTCCCTCCTACGATGAACTTTTGAGATGTTTGGACCTTGAAAGCTTTGACGCGGTCCCATTTGAGGGCGACCACGGGCGGTTGGTTTCTAGCCCTTAGCCAAAACGAAAAGGTTTTCTAAAAAGGCTTTAAATTTTTCCAACCTACCAAAACATACCGCTTTGACCCCCCTCCTTCAAATAACAGGAGTCGCTAGAACTGGGCTTTCAGCACCCCTTTGTACAAATCTCAAGAATTTGACCAGTTTTTTTGCTCTTCTAGGCGACCTTTCAGTACATAAATTTACCCATAGTTGCTAATAACGTTCATCAAAAAGTGACCCTTGCGCTTCTGTTTTGAGGGTACTTGCGAGTCCTTTAAAAACGATTGACTTGAGAGTGACCTTGAGGTTTAAACCATGTTTTGCTCTTCTAGCGAACCTTTAGTAGCATGCATTGAACCATACTGGGCTAAACGTTCATTAGAAGGTCGACCCTTCGGTTTCCTTTGGGGATTATTTTCAAGGTTTCTACGATTGAAACTTGCAAGATTGACCTTGAAACTTAAACCGGTCCATTTTTGAGGTTCGACCACAGTGGTCGCTAGGCTCTAGTCAAAAAAAGGTTCCCTAAAAACGCTTAATTTTTCAACCTGCCCTAAAAAATTACCGGTTTAGCTCTTCATACGGAAAAGGTTCGCTAGAACTGCTCATTGAGGACCCTGTTAAATCTCGAAAATTGAGGCGAAAAATCGTTTTTTCTTTGAAGAATTTTTCATAACAAAAAAAACTCCTAGGTCTTAAAATGACCAAAAAATGCTTCTACAAGATTAGCTTTAACACAGAATTAAAACCGATTTTTGTATTTTTGAATTCCTTATTTCAATCGTCCCTGGTGAGGAAGGTTAAGAGGCAAAAGCACGAGTTTTTAAACTTCTCGAAAAATATCATTTATTTTTTTATTACGTGTAATTTTTTTAAGGGGGGTCGGTGTGCATTTTCGGTAGATTTGCACTTTTTCATATTTTTTTTTCGTCTTGATGGGAAACTTTTAGTTCACTGTCAAACATTGTGAAAAAAAACTTTTTAGACCGTCACTTGGAACTTCTGAGCTCAATTTCTATAATCCCTGATTTTGTCAAGATCGATTATTTTTTAACTTTATACATCGTCTTTTTGAAAAAACACTCAAAAACGCGCGTTTTGCTATCGAAGGCGTGGTCTAAAGCCATAATGCAAGAAATTCGCTAGCTACAAAAGTTGCCTGGCATTTATGAAACATCACTTTGAAATGTTATATTAAGAAAGAATATATTAAAATCCCAGTGAAAAGTTTATTCATCAAGAAGCCCATAGATACGGTATCTGCAAAATGCACCGGACCCCTTAAGCAAAGATGTCTATTTTGACCCATTAACTTAGCAATCTACATATTTTACTTCAGTTTTTTTTGACTTCAAGTTTCAAAAATGTTCTTCTTAAATTCTGTTATGAAAAAAACGATGCATCAATAGCCACCATTATTAGTTTATTGAAATTTGGTGATAGATTATAAAGCAGATAGAATTCTGTTTTTGGTAACGTTGTCAATATTAAATAAATAATTTCACAACGATTTTCTTCCGAGGAAGCGAGCAGAAGTCGCGGCAAAAAAAGTGATCCCAAATTTAAACAAAAATTGAGTTTTTTTGATATAACGCTGTTATGTGGTGAAAAGTGCTCTCAAAAATAAATACGGATGAATAATTTTTTTACCTTTTTAAATCGAAATTGAACCCGCAATTTTGTTTGGTCCGAATTGCAAGATTGTCCACTTATGACGTGATTTTTTTGTATGCACGCGTTTCCTGAAGCCACGCATCAACGGTTGACCAGGACCAAATCGAACTTTTCATTTTCTGCGGTCATTTTTGAATTTCTAAGGTGTTTTCCAAATTTCACGCAATGTATTTCGGGAAAATTTCGCGTAAAGGAACGGAATTTTGCGCCCACACAAAAATGTTGAAGTGTTGTTGCGTTATTTTGCATGATTTTGACAGTCCCAATCTGTTAAAAGAATTTTCTTTCAATTTTCTTCCCAAATTTGGGCGTGACAGTAACGAAATGCCAGTGACAGTTCAGTTGAACCGTGCATTTTCTCTTGTTTATGCAGTGCATATGTATGCCATCAGGTAAAATGCCTTGTTTATATACGCATTTTGCGCGATATTTATTTCGCTTTTGCGGCATTACTCGCGGGGCTGCCGAAAATGACGGGCGTCTTTGCCTTGCACGGAATTCGAGTTGCATCAAACCTGCAGTCAAAAAAATGTAAATATAGATTGAATGCAATTTTATCTTCCATTTTAAGAACCGCTCCGTTGGTTGACTTATTTTTTGAAATTAACCATCAAGAGCTTTTTTTCATTAAATTTTTTTCCGAATTTATAAAATTTTCCTTTAACTGAATAATTATTCAAGTTATCAAACTCAATAATCTTGATAATATTATATCACGAGGAATTTTCGCTGCGAATACAATGCTATTATACAGGTCCCGCTAAATTGTTAATTGTTTAGGTTTTACGCAAAGACAACTGTTCTTGTCAGTTTGGTGGCAATTACCACGGTTCAAATCGGAAATCCCACGAGCAATATTTTTGTAGAAAAGTTAAAATATTCAAACTGTCCTTCAAAATATGTCTTCGAGAAAAAGTAATGGAAGAGAAAGTAGCTCATGTTTATGAATCCGTACAAAGAAGAAGGTACAAGGTGGAAAAAATAGTTTCAGAATGATTTCAAAACTTTTTTAAGTGATAACCTAAAAAGGAAACAATAGTTTTTTTCACCGAAAAATCTTGTAAACCTAAATTTTCGTGAAAATATTTCGCCTAGCATTTCCGAAGGCATAATCTGTCCAAAGTGTCCGTTTGTTCCAATGTGCAATATCAACAGAATTTAAATT
>SCLH01000198.1:245680-262034 GCA_004367855.1 Oikopleura vanhoeffeni
AAATTTTTCGGTTGAAAATATTTACCGCCTAGCATTTCCGAAGGCATAATCTGTTCAAATGTCCAGTTTGTTCCAATGTGCACTAATCACAGATTTAAATTCCCAAAATTATGGAAATGTTTGCATTTTTTATTATTTATTTCATTCATCGATATCGTTTCTGAGAACGTATTTTCTATAATATTTTTTTAACGTTCTGACCGCCACACTACCCCACAACATCAAGATTTTAGTTCTCAGGAAATGGCAATTTTTTGGCTAAATCAGTCTTACGAAAGTATTTTTCCATTTCTTCACGAAATTTTTCTTTTTTACAAAAAATGCTTTTCTCGAAAAACCTGAACTTCTTATAAATCTTTAAAAAAGATTAATTTTCAATGAGTACTATCATAACTCCTTGGGGTAATCGTACCTTTCATGAATTGAGGCTCAAACAAAAACATATTTCAGATTTTTACTTATTCGTTTTGTGTCTGAAACATATGGATAATTTAACAAAAAGCTGGTGTATTTTCATCTTCAAAACAGCGTTAGGAAAGTACTTTTTAATCAGTTGTGAAAATATCTTGTCTTGGATTTTAAGCATTTTTTATCAAATTTATGGATTTTCAGGGATTAGAAGTACAGTTTTGAACGAAAAGAAAAAATCAATCGAGAAAATTTGGGTTTTTGATAGTAACAGCTCTCGCAAGAAGTCATCAGCCTTTTTATTTATTACAGGTTTGAAGTGTGCTTCTAAATAATCCAGGAAGAAATAGGGGCTTTGCGCGAGAGACTCGCCGGCCGAGCGAACCGTCCAAAATCAGGCTCAAAAAAACGTTTTTCTTGGCTATTCTGGAGCGAATTTAATTCAAAAATTGTGAAAAACGATAGTAACAGAACCTGCGTACGTATTTGTCTGGTTGATAAAAAGCTACAAAAAAAAATTGTTTTACCTTTCAAAACTCAACGAAGAAATAGGCCTTTTTTGCCGACAAACAAAATGACTCTGATTTTGAAGCTCTTTTTTCTGATTGGTCGAGCAATCAGTGATTTTAATTATGATTATGAACTGTGAGAGGTTTTGTTTCAAATGTACATTGTATTTAATTATTGAAGTTCCACAATGGTGGTAGTCTTCAAGATATTCGCCCTCACAAAAACACAAAGGGTGGTTTTTCATGAGGGGAGTCGTCGCAAATAGATTTCGCTTAAAAGTTGAGAACTATACTCTAATCGGCCAAATTAAGAATTTTGTTGATACACAGTTTAACCGCTAGAGGGCCTTCAAAAGATCAAATCTTAAAAACCAATCTCCTTCTTAAATACAAATAGGATAACCAAATTTTTTCGGCTATGGCTGCAGTACGCAAAAGTATTCTAACTTTAATTCAGGATGAAAAATTCTGTACTAAAAAATACAAGTAATAACCCCCTCAAAAAATTTGTAACGCTTATATCCACACGGGGATGTATATGCAGGAATTCCAAATTAGTGCTGATTTTATTGCTTTTCAATATGCTTGTAAGTTAAGGCTTCCAAATTATGGAATGTTGATCTGCTTCTAGAATTATTTGTCTGTATTGCGGGAAATTTTTCCTTTTTATAGGTATGAGTTCATAATGCTGGCCTATTGGACCGGAAATGACCATTCAAAAAATTCTCTTAATTTTTTTATAAAAAACAAGAGGTTCTCAAACTCCCTGCTAGCAAGGTTTGCGGAATTCGGTGGAAAATGGCCTTTCGGCTTTTTGATTTCAAAATTTGGTATATGCTTAATTTTAATAAATATCTAATATGGATGAGTCAATATTAGAATGCATTTTTATCTTTGGAGAAATTTATTGGCAAATAACATCTATTTTGATATTATCAAATTGCTAGGCATTTGCGAAGGTTTACGGCATTTTTTGTTACATCTACGAGTTTTCTTAAAGATTGACCTCTGAACCGATCAGAAGGCCGGTATTATTAAATTTTTTTAAAATTTATAGCAAAACAAAATGTGAAGTCATCCTGTTCGAATTTAAAGTTAGATATTTTTGTACTGCCAGCCATAGCCGAAAAATCGTGGGTTCGATCCTATTTGATTTAAGGAGGAGATAGGTTTTTAAGATTTGGTCTTTTGAGGCCCTTTTAGCGGTTTAAACTTGTAATTCAAAAAAAATCTTTTTAGACCAAAGCTCATTGTCATTTTTTTGGGCCGATTTGTATGAGTCTCAACTTTTAAAGCGAAATCTATTCGCGACGACTACCCCCATAACGACGAAAAGATAGATACTAGACCAACCTAAAAAATATCTTCTTTCCTCGTAAAGGGATTACACTCAATAATACCATCATGTTTTCCACCTATTGCTAGAAAGTTTCACTCGTTTTACATTGGTAATTTTCAATCGATTGGCATCTGTTATGTTCAACTGGTTTCATAATGTCCATTCTTTATCCTGATGTTGCCCTATTTGGCAAGTTGCAAGAATAAGTCATTCAAATCAATAGAAATTGGTTTATGGCGATTTGTAATACCACAGAATTACAGGACTGTATTCAAAAATGAACATCCAAAAATCTTTAAGATATGTTATCTCCATCTGATATTTTGATCATAACCAATAACAGCATTTTAAATTTTCTGATTCACAAAAGTCAGTTATCTTCTAAAAATTATAAAAATGACCCGCCGAAAAGTTATTAGACAAAAGTAAGTCGAAACCGAAGACACTAGAGCATTGTAGGTAATTTTAGCAATTAAATTTATTTATTTGTAAAAAATTGGGTTTGAGTCAACCCGATTGACTGCGACTAAGTCGAGAAATATTTTGTATATCCTACGTAACTGTTTTATCTCAAAAATTTTAAACTGAACACGGTTTTTCAAGTTATTAAGCCGAAACCCAGTAGCTTGGTTAAGCTTGGTTAACCGGGTTGTCAAGGTAATTCCAATGTCAGTGACAGTATGTCACGTATAAATTATTAACTTCTCCAGTTGTGAGATTGCACACTAAGACTGAATTGTTTTATCATATTCCTGTTCAGAGGGAGTGTGTTCAAAATCGTGGATAATGTAGACTGAAAAACAAACCATCCCTGATTGGCCGACAAGCGGACTTTCACTCAACCAATCGCGTAAAATTTCCTATTCTACATCAACACTAATATCTTTTCCGAATTTGAACACACTTCCTCGGAACAGGGAATGTAAATTAAAAGTTATATGCGTTTCAAATGTTGAATATTGGATTTAAATAACCCATACCTCCTTAACTTATTAATGTAAGGTAATTATGTTACTTTTCGTTTTTAAAAATTATTACACTGACTATAAATATATGATCAGCAATTTAATTGTATTTAACATGATGTAATAAAGCATATTCCTATGGTTCATGACATGCTCACGGCATGTCGCGACATTTGTCGTGCACTCTCGTGACGCTGTATCGGATTAACCGATTAACACTCATAATTTAAGTAAATAAATTTATTAATAACGAACTGTAAAATTATTTAAAAAAAAAAATCAATATACAGTATGTCACATACTGTATATCACAAACTGTATTGTGACATGTGGACTATTGGAGTTGTCATGGACAATGTCATAGGCGGACAAATAATGGAATAGGGTCACTATTCACATTTGGTGCACTTGGAGTATAAATCGGCTTTTAACTTATTAGTTAGCGACGATTGAGAAGTGACTTCTGCAGAATTTTAATGGACTTTTTCGAAACTGAAAAAAATCCAAAATATGTTTTCGGCGTTACGATCCATTACTCTCTAAAAAGGGGACTTTTAAAGCGCGCTTGATCCCTTAGAACTCATTAGCCTATGACTCATAGGGCTATGAGTCATGATACTATGATCATAGTTAGGGTGCGACCGAGAGGCCGATGGCCAAACTAAAAACTTTTTTTTGGCCCCCCTACTGGTCAGGAAAATGTGCTCTAGAAAACTCTCATTTGCTGGCCTTCAAACTTCGATAAAAAGGAAATAAATTTAGTTTTTTCAATTAAAAACCGCACGAGCGTGACCGCAAACGAATTTTGGTTTTGACAGAATAAATAATTTTCGAATAAGTTTTGAAGAAAAATTCTGGTCATTTGATGAAAAAATTGGACCATTCGAAAATTGGGCGGAAAATGCGTAGGCGGCAAATGTTTTTTTTTTGAAAAAGTAAATCAGGTATGGCCAGCAACAAAGCTTTTTATTGGGCCTATCTTGGGTAGAATTGCACGGGCCAAACAATTGTTGTACTTGAGGGAGTGGGTGTATTATGGAAATGTTTGGCATTTTTTATTATTTTTTCATTCATCGATATGTTTCTGCAGAACGTATTTCTATAATATTTTTTTTAACTTTCTGACCCCACCTACCCACAAATCAAATTTTAGTCTAGGAAATGGCATTTTTAGCCTAAATCAGTCTACGAAAGTATTTTTCATTTCTTCACGAAATTTCTTTTTACAAAAAATGCTTTTCTCAAAAACCTGACTTCTTATAAATCTTTAAAAAAGATTAATTTTCAATGAGTTACTATCATAACTCCTTGGGGGTATCGTACCCTTCATGAATTGAGGCTCAAACAAAAACATTTCAGAATTTTATACTTATTGTTTTGTTCTGAAAATATGGATAATTTACAAAAAGCTGGTGGTATTTTCATCTCAAAACAGCGTTAGGAAAGTACTTTTTAATCAGTTTGAAAATATCTTGTCTTGATTTTAAGCATTTTTATCAAAATTTATGGATTTTCAGGGATTAGAAGTACAGTTTTGAAAACGAAAAAATCATCGAAATTTGGGTTTTGATAGTAACAGCTCTCCACGAAGTCATCAGCTTTTTATTTATACAGGTTTGAAGTGTGCTTCTAAATAATCCAGGAAGAAATAGGCTTTTGCGCGAGAGACTCGCGGCGAGACCGTCAAAATCAGCTCAAAAAAACGTTTTTTGGCTATTCTGGAGCGAATTTAATTCAAAATTGTGAAAACGATAGTAACAGACCTGCGTACGTATTTCGTGGTTGATAAAAGCTACAAAAAAAATTTTTACCTTCAAAACTCACGAAGAAATAGGCTTTTTGCGACAAAAAATGACTCTATTTTGAAGCTCTTTTCTGATTGGTCGAGCAATCAGTGATTTTTAATTATGATTATGAATGTGAGAGTTTTGTTCAAATGTTACATTGTATTTAATTATTGAGTTCCACAATGTGTAGTCTTTAAGATATTCGCCCTCAAAAAACACAAAGGCGTGTTTTTCCATGAGGGGTAGTCGTCGCAAATAGATTTCGCTTAAAAGTTGAGACTATACTAAATCGGCCAAATAAGATTTTGGTTGATAAACAGTTAACCGCTAGAGGGCCTTCAAAAGATCAAATCTTAAAAACCAATCTCCTTCTTAAATACAAATAGGATAACCAAATTTTTTCGGCTATGGCTGCAGTACGCAAAAGTATTCTAACTTTAATTCAGGATGAAAAATTCTGTACTAAAAAATACAAGTAATAACCCCCTCAAAAAATTTGTAACGCTTATATCCACACGGGGATGTATATGCAGGAATTCCAAATTAGTGCTGATTTTATTGCTTTTCAATATGCTTGTAAGTTAAGGCTTCCAAATTATGGAATGTTGATCTGCTTCTAGAATTATTTGTCTGTATTGCGGGAAATTTTTCCTTTTTATAGGTATGAGTTCATAATGCTGGCCTATTGGACCGGAAATGACCATTCAAAAAATTCTCTTAATTTTTTTATAAAAAACAAGAGGTTCTCAAACTCCCTGCTAGCAAGGTTTGCGGAATTCGGTGGAAAATGGCCTTTCGGCTTTTTGATTTCAAAATTTGGTATATGCTTAATTTTAATAAATATCTAATATGGATGAGTCAATATTAGAATGCATTTTTATCTTTGGAGAAATTTATTGGCAAATAACATCTATTTTGATATTATCAAATTGCTAGGCATTTGCGAAGGTTTACGGCATTTTTTGTATAAATCTACGAGTTTTCTTAAATATTGACCTCTGAACCGATCAGAAGGCCGGATTATTAAATTCTTTAAAATGTATAGAAAAAACAAATATTGAAGTCATCCTTATAGCCGAAAAATTGGGTCGATCCTATTTGTATTTAAGGAGGAGATAGGTTTTAAGATTTGGTCTTTGAGGTCCTTTAGCGGTTAAACTTGTAATCAAAAAAATCTTAGACCAAGCTCATTGTCATTTTTTTGGCCGATTTAGTATAGTCTCAACTTTAAAGCGAAATCTATTCGCGACGACTACCCCCATAACGACGAAGATAGATACTAGACCAACCTAAAAAATATCTGTCTTCCTCGTAAAGGGATACACTCAATAATACCATCATGTTTTCCA
The DNA here is from genome assembly GCA_004367855.1 of Oikopleura vanhoeffeni. Classification (NCBI taxonomy): domain Eukaryota; kingdom Metazoa; phylum Chordata; class Appendicularia; order Copelata; family Oikopleuridae; genus Oikopleura; species Oikopleura vanhoeffeni. The sequence continues at coordinate 252,038 of SCLH01000198.1, forward strand.
CCTATTTGCTAGAAAGTTCACTTCGTACATTGGTAATTATTCAATCGATTGGCATCTTGTTATGTTCAACTGGTTTCATAATGTCCATTCTTATCCTGATGTTGCCCTATTGGCAAGTTGCAAGAATAAGTCATTCAAAATCAATAGAAATTGGTTTATGGGCGATTTGTAATACCACAGAATACAGGACTGTATTCAAAAATGAACTCCAAAAATCTTTAAGATAGTGTTAGGTCTCCATCTGATATTTTGATTCATAACCAATAACAGCATTTAAAAATTTTCTGATTTCACAAAAGTCAGTTATCTTCTAAAAATTATAAAAAATACCCGCCTAAAAGTATTAGACAAAAAGTAAGTCGAAAAGCCGAAGACACTAGAGCATTGTAGGTAATTTTAGCAATTAAATTTTATTTATTTGTAAAAAATTGGGTTGACTGCGACTAAGCTGAGAATATTTTATAATCCTACGTAAACTGTTTTATCTCAAAAATTTAAACTGAACACGGTTTTCAAGTTATAAGCCGAAACCAGTAGTTTGGTTAAGCTTGGTTAACCGGGTGGTCAAGGTAGATACCAATGTCAGTGACATTATGTCACGTATAAATTATTAACTTCTCACAGTTGTGAGATTGCACACTAATTAACTGAATTGTTTCTATCATATCCTGTTCAGAGGGAGTGTGTTCAAAAATCGTGATAATGTAGACTGAAAAACAACCATCCCTGATTGGCCGACAAGCGGCTTTTACACTCACCAATCGCTTAAAATCCTAATTCTACATCACACTAATATCTTTTTCCGAATTTTGAACACACTTCCTCGGAACAGGATATGTAAATTAAAAGTTATATGCGTTTCAAAATGTTGAATATTGGATTTAAATAACCCACTACCTCCTTAACTTATTATGTAAGGTAATTATGTTACTTTCGTTTTTAAAAATTATTACACTGACTATAAATATATAATAGCAATTAATTGTATTTTAACATGATTAATAAAGCATATATCCTCATGTCATGACATGTCACGGCATGTCGCGACATGTCGTGGCACTCTCGTGACGGCTGTATCGGCATTAACCGATTAACACTCAATAATTTAAGTAAATAAATTTATTAATAACTGAACTGTAAAATTATAAAAAAAAATCAATATACAGTATGTCACATACTGTATATCACAAACTGTATGTGACATGTGACTATGAGTGTCATGACATGTCATAGGGGACAAATAATGGAATAGGGTCACTATTCAGCATTTGGTGCACTTGGAGTATAAAATCGGCTTTAACTTATTAGGTTATCGACGATTGAGAAAGTGACTTCTGCAGAATTTTAATGAGACTTTTTCGAAACTGAAAAAAATCCAAAATATGTTTTCGGGTTACGATCCATTACTCTCTAAAGGGGACTTTTAAAGCGCGCTTGATCCCCTAGAACTCATAGCCTATGACTCATAGGCTATGAGTCATATACTATGAATCATAGTTAGGGTGCGCACCGAGAGGCCGATGGGCCAAACTAAAACTTTTTTTTGGCCCCCTACTGGTCAGAAAATTGCTCTAGAAAACTCTATTTTCTGGCTTCAAACTCGATAAAAAGGAAATAAATATTAGTTTTTTTCAATTAAAAACCGCACGAGCGTGACCGCAACGAAATTTGGTTTTGACAGAATAAATAATTTTCGAATAAGTTTGAAGAAAAAATTCTGGTCATTTGATGAAAAAATTTGACCATCGAAAATGGCGAAAATGCGTAGGCGGAAAATGTTTTTTTTTGAAAATTAAATCAGGTATGGCCAGCAACAACTTTTTATTGGCCTATCTTGGGTAGAATTGCACGGGCCACAATTTGTACTTGAGGGAGTGGGTGTCGCTGATTCGAGCCTCTTTCAAGGTCATTTCCCGCCAAACTAGCAAAGGTAATATTCCAAAACATTTGTAACTAACAACCAACCTTCGCGGTAATTTAAACTTAACAGTAATCTGATAGCAATCCCACCTACGCCGACACCTACGCTTTTAAAAAGCTTCTTAAAAGACACGCAGTTCGTACCTACTCCTTCTATTTTCATCATTTTTTTATTATTTTTTTGTGTCAGGCTTCGAAAAAGCCTTACAAATAATGCAAAAGCGCTTTTGTTTTAATATTTGGCTTTCAGGGCGACAAAAACGCGAAAAAAATAATAATTAAGATTTTGAAATGGTCAGTTTGGAGGCTCAGGCAAAGCTATCTCCTCCATCAGTTTGAGAGATACAGTTTTGACTGATACTGCATCTGAAAGCATAAGACTTGTTTGACAATGAATTAAGAGATTTTTTTTTTAAAATTTAGCTTCGGGCGTCTCTTGGGGCCATGTCAACTTTTCATTTTGAGCCTTAATTTTTGACTTAATTTAGAAACCAGAAAAAATGCTTCACAATATTTTTTTTCGTAAATACAAACACTTTTAAGGATTTGGTGCAATTTTCAATTCGGTAGCGTCAAAAGAAAACAAATGAGCGCACTTTCAATTTAAATCATAAATAAATCAATAATATTTGTTTTCGTTCTTTGGCCGCCGAAGCAAGTTTTAAACCAAAAGCAATTTTGCATTATTTGTTAGGCTTCTACGGAGCCTTACACAAAAAAATAAATAAAAAAAATGATGATAATTGAAGGAGTAGGTACGAACTGCGTGTCTTTTTAAGAAGCTTTTTAAAAGCGTAGGTGTCGGCGTAGGTGGGATTGTATCAGATTACTGTTAAATTCAAAATTACCGCGAAGGTTTGTTCTGTTAGTTACAAATGTTTTTGGAATATCACCTCTGCTTGTTGGGGCGAAAATGACCTGGAAGAGGCTCAAATCAAGCGACACCCACTCCCTTAAGGGTCGCACTCTTTTTGAGTACTTTGGGGTGTAAAAATAGCACGAAATTGCTAGGAACACTCAGAAAGATAAAACTTATTAAAAAAAAAATCCAAAAAAAAGTTCGAAATTTTCATTTTTTTCATGAGATTTTTCTGAGTATTTTTTTTGGAAAAAATTGAAACCCACTTTTCGACCAGAAAAAACTCGAAATATCAAAATGCTGTACGCAGATTTTGTGATCAGTGAAACTCAAGCTTTAATTTGGTGGTATTTCGACTAAAATCCGACGATTTTCATTTTTCCAAGATTTCACCTTCCGGTTTACTAAAATGCGATTTTCTAGAATTCAACAAAAACATTTCAAAATTCGGCTTCATGAAATTGACAAAAACATATTCCTCCATCTTTTTCCCAAATTAATATTGCATTCTGAAAGTAACCTATGAGGAGCACTACTTTGAAGTGCGAAAAATCTTGAAATTAGACGGTTTTTCGGCAGTTCTAGAAAAACTAGTTAAAATTCAAAAATCCGCTTTATGAAATGAAAATCATAAGTGTTTCCGTGATTGAGCCAAGTTTGAGTGAGATCGTATGCAAGCTTTCTAGGAGGAGTAGTATTTGAAAATTTGGTTAGGTGCTTAGAACTCGCCGCATGGTGGTGCCACCGGGTCGACCAAAATTATCTGATAAATTTTTTTGTAGATCAAGGATAGATCAACCATATGGCTATTCTCAAAAGTTACCAAGCAGTTTTGTATTCTGGTAAATTGGAGTACAGAAGAAACATTTATGCGACCCTGTCAATCAATTCCAGACCTTGGAAGAGGCTCAAATCAGCGACACCCACTCCTTTAAGGGGATGGTGTGAGTGATTTCTGAACATTTTGGAGGCTCGGTACGGCTAAACTGATGACGGTAGAACATTCTCATCAATACATATAGAAGATCTATCCTTGAAATCGCGATTCCATTAGACAGTTCAGTACCACTCTCACCAACCACCTGGTTAACTGCGGTTAAAAACGAGTCCCTCAGCTTTTTTCAAAGAAACAAGGATCCTAGAGCTTATATCGGAAAGTTTTGAGATCTGGTGAGAATCCGGAAAATTGTCTGAATTTTAGTGAATGGGAGCTATTTTTGTCGATATTTGCCTCATAGGTCAGCAATCTGGTTTGAATATGCCGAAAAATGGTGTTTTTCGACGTTTTGATACAAGGCTTTTTCCGTGGAACGTCATTTTCGGAATATTAACAAGCCCAAGGGTTGATGAACATCGAATAAGGAGTCCCTTTTTTTTAATTTTGGCCTGATTGGCTTTAAATCGACAAAAGTGCGCGAAATCGACAATTTTGAACATAAAAGTGAAAATTAGAAAAATCTTAATGCCAGAAAAAGATTCTTGTATACGATTTGCTGGAAACGATATTAAGCAACTATGGTCTTATTTTCAACACACAAATAGTGCTAGAGAGCAAAACGAAAATATTTATAAGAAAAAACCCTATTTTTTTCTAGAATCCGCTGTGTTGAAAATGAGACCATAGTTGCTCATATCGGTTTTAGCAAATTGTACACAAGATCTTTTGGGTGGCACTAAGATTTTCTATATTCTCACTTTTATTTTTATCGCGATTAGAAATTTGTTTAATCACGATTTTGTCGAAATTTGGAATTTCGGAGACTTTGAATTGCTGTTTCCGAAAAAACGAGATACAAAAATGCAAATTGTCGAACTGGGGTTTTGCGCGTATCCTTAAGATCGTATACATACCAGTTTTTAGGTTTCTGCCGTCAAAATCCAGGGAGAGTAGTATTTTCCCCGAGGCACTCAAAATAAGGCCAAAAAACAGTTTTTTGGTCATTTAAGCGCCGGAAGAAATTTTTTTGAGTAAAAACTGAACTTGGGGTTCTGTCCACGTTCTCTGTGGTCAATAAAAGCTATAAAAGTATTCTCTATCTTCAAAACTCAGGGAGGAGTAGGCTTTTGAAGTGAAAATAGTGCCACTTTTGAAAGGTCGTTCCTGATTGGTCGGCCAATCAGAGGCCTTCGATTTGTTTTGTGAAAGCAAGATAAATGTTCAATTATCCCTAAACTGAAATACCTTATTTTCGTGCTGTTTCTAGTACTTCATTGAGGCGACGCTGAAAACCCTGTTTTGGCCTTAAAATGCGACCAGTACTCCCTTAAGGGTATCCCTGCTCCTACATTTTCTGCAGTTATTATGTCATAAAAATGCACCAAATCAATTGTTTATGTTATGAACGCATTAAAACAACCCAAATGACAAAAAAAAAAATTTCGAAAATTTTGCGTTTTTTTCGATTTTTTCTAAGTATTTTTCTCAAAATTATGTTAAAAAATAACGTTTGTGTCAATTTGACCACTAAAACTTCAAAATATGCGGGTTGACGTAAGCCAACTTTCTCTTCATGGTTTTCCCCAGCTTTCTTTTGAGCCTTACTTTCGAAAAAATCGAAGCATATTTTTTTTCGGAAATTTTTCCCGTGACCTTGAAAAATTCATATTTTTTGTTTGGGGCCGAAATTTGACAAAACCCACCTACAAAGTTTCTGTTGTTGTTCAGAGCTAGCTTTTGCAAAAATTTGAGTAAATTTTTGAAATTTAACCTAGGAGGAGATAGATTTTCCGATGAAAAAGTCCAATAACCGTATTTTGGACCGGTTTTTTACGTATTTTAGAATAAATATAGCACTTATCGACAAAAGCTTACCTACAAAAGTTTTGTATATTAATTATACAGGTTATGTTAAATTAAGGTTTATTTCAAAATATAACCTCAGAGGAGTAGGAATTTCCGTTTTAGCTTAGGTGGCTCTTGTGCCGCTTATGTGTGACGGAGTGTGGTCATACAAAAAAGTTTTGGCAAATTTTTTCGCAAGTTGAAGGCTAGTTTTACAAACTGGCTAATCTGAATTATATCCTCGAGGCCCTGTTCGGCTAATATTTAATCGAGAATATGTCAAATTAGGAGCAGGGATACCCTTAATAGAATTTCTTGCGCACGATGCGCTCCTGCTCAAATCGTCGATTTAAAATTTTGACCGCCATTTTAACGCGGTAAAATCCCCAAAAATTTTTTTTCTTTTTCTCCAATTTTTTCGCGCTGTAATTTGGTCCTAGATTTTTTTTTCGCATTTTTAGGTGAATGGCGTCATTTAAATTATAAATGTTTGCACGGTGCGTTGCCTACTCATAGTCCTTAATTTAAAGTTAAGTTTTGTTTATACAAATGGGAAAGCTGATTTGAAAATTCTAATTTGCTTCAACCATCCCTTTAGCGACAAATTTTCACGCAAAAAAAATTGAATCGCTAAAACGCATTTAAACAATTTCTTCAATAATTTGTTCATGTATTTTTGCTCATGTAAATGGCATTTCACATTCATTGAAAAAAAACGAACATTTTGATACATATTTTTTCATTGGCCAGCCAAGAATTATCCTCTGATGATTTCAATTTAATTTACTTTCTGATTCAGAAGCCACTTCTAAGCTATGAAAATCGTGGTGTCATTTTTTTTTTAATTTTCGTTAAAAAAAGACACACAGTAAATGGTTAACTTTTTCTCAAAATCGTAATTTTCATCGCTAAAATCACGAAGTTATTGAATCCACAAATAGTAGTGAATGCGCTTATTGGACAAGAATGAAATATGGAAGTTACAAATTTTCGACGAGCCTCAGTATGTGTATTATAGTCGAACTTTTCTTATAATGGCCGTTTTCACAGGGTCAATCGGGAGCATCTTCTCGATAATTGGAAACTGGGAATGGTCTGTTGTAAAGCAAAATATCATTATACAGCAATACTTCAAGGAAAGTTGTTAATTCAAAATAACAAATATTTTTCATAAAAAAACAAAGATCAAAATTAAAAAAAGTCATTTGATGCAAATTTAACTCAAATTGTACTGGTTCAGATATCAGTAGTTGTAGAGTTTCCATTTTTTTTTTATTATAATTCAAATTAATGTGGCGAGCAATTTGTATTACAACTTAGGAATAACTTAGAAAGCTCAAAAAAAATTATCGGAAATTTCTTCATCTTTTTTCAAAATGTTTTGAAGATATACTGAATTTCGATTTTTTTTAACTCCCATGCGAACCCGCGGACTAAAAGATTACTTTTCGGACTTTAAACTGTTTTTTTTTCGAAAAAAAATCTCGAAACCAAAAAAAAAACTAGGTTTTTGACTTTCAAAATTTCTGATTTCAAATCGTCTGTATGAAATTAACGGTCTTTAGCGACGACCACACCTTTGATAATGAAATAAATTGAAACTTTTAAATAGCTTATTGGTTCGTTATTTTGGTCTGGCAGTGGAATGTTGATCGCGGCAACTGGAACAGTGTTTCCAATATTATTTAAATCGCCAAATAAAAATTTACAACAAGAACAACTGAATTTTTATTCTTCGAAATGGTTCAGAATGCAAAACAGCTTGAGGCCCCTTTTCAATACGGGAAACGGATATATTATTCAATTAAATTTCGTTGCAAAAATATAATTTTGTAAATTCTGAAAAATTTACTAAGATTTTGGTCACTTTCGTTTATTAATAATATATCTGTCGAAAAGAGTTTGTCTTTATCTTTGTTGGGGGACTATGCTTCTTTATATGGAATTGGCTCATCACTTTATATTTTTACAGCTGCTTGCTTTGCTGCGAAAAAACGTTCAACAATGAAGCAAATTTATCAGTTCCGGGTGATTTTGTACTTGTTTAAAATCTTATACCATATAAAAATAATGATATAGTGAAGTACACTGGTAAGCTTTAGGGGTTGTGGATGCTAAATGTTGGAAATTGCAAGCAAAATGAAATTTTTTCTGCTGTGGCGATTTTCGCGCATCAAACTTCTATCATATAAATTTTATTCTTAATCATAAAATAAACTGGTTTTGAGGATTCCAGAAAGTAAAAAATTGACTTGGCTAAAATGTGATAACATGATCAGTATAATCTCATTTTTTTTTCCAAGTAATGAATAAATTTTTAAATTAACTTTGAAATCTCCCTACAAATTTTCAGGAAGTTTTGCTCCTGATTTTTAAGCTTAAAAGTTTTGAAAAAAAATTGTGTTTTTTGTGCTGTAATTTAGCATGACAATGAAATTTCTTATGATGTTATAATACGTTTTGTAATTTTTGCCAATTTGTTGAAAGTTTTAAATGTTATTTGATTATTTCTGAAGAAAAACAATCTAAATTTTAAAATACTCTCATTTTTTTCAAATTTTCAAAAAAAATGTTTTGCTCACTTTCCCGTCACCCTGAAGTTTTGCAAAATACGTATACAATTTGAATAAATAATTTTCAACTGCCGTAGATTAATTTAATGGCTAATTAGAAATGCTGCAACGTGTTCAACGATTACATCAAACCACCCTCCCTCAATTTCTGATTGCTTAGCGATAAAGTTATTTTATTGTCTTTAGGGGGGTCATGAATTGAGGCTCGAACAAAAAAATATTTCTCAATGTTAATCTTCTGGTTTTTTTCTGAAAATATGGACAATTTCAAGTTCATTGGTAATATTTTCATTCCTATACTTTTCCAAGAAAGTAATTTTTCGGAATTTTGAAATATTATTTTTTAGAAAAACACCATTTTAACCAAAATTTCTTGATTTTTGAAAAATGTAAAGTACAGTTTTCGAAGAGAACAAAACATAGAAATTACGGTTTCGATAGTAACAGCCCTTCGCGAGGTCATGAGCTGTCCATTCGTGTATGTTTCAAAATTATAACTAAAAAAATCAAGGAAAAATACGCTTTTACGGGAGCCTCTTAAAATCAGCTCAAAAATTGTTTTGTACCTTTTCGAGAAGCGAATTTATTTCGAATTTCCGAAAACGATAGTAACAGACATACGTGCGTTTCTTGTGGTTCATAAAATCGAAAAATAATTTTTCTACCCTCAAAACTCATGGAAAAATAGGCTTTTGCTACAAAATTTGACTTTACTTTGAAGCTCGTTCCTGATTGGTCAAGCAATCATGATCCTCAATTATGATTTAGACTGTGAGATTTAGGTTGAATAATAATCTACTGGTTAAAACAATTAGGTTTCACAATGTATAGTTTTTCAGATATTTGCCGTCAAAAACCATGAAAACGCCATTTCCCATGACGGGTACCCCTTAAGCCGGGACATACAATTGTCAGATCTTAATTTTCCTTGTATATGCACATAAGTACAATAGATTTTTTGTTGACAGATTTTTTGTCGATACTGTAAAAATTTTCCATTTTCTTTGGTATGGAAAATGAGTGAATTTTTTTCCCACCCCGCGTAACATACAATAATTCAGGTTTTTGTCGAGTACCCTCGCAAGAATTAACTCGAGCTAGGTAAGGAACTACACGATTTGAGTTCATAATGTTGATAATAAATTATGTTCATTTTAAGGTTAATATACCTTTAAAATCATGCCCTAGTGGTCAAATTAGAGTATAATGAGTCGGCTGTTACAACCTTTGAACTCACATCCTTCAGCTGAAAGTTGCCCCCACCGCGCAAGTTTTATTGACTTTTCGCGCACCGCGCGGGCCCAGCTCGCGAGCTGCCAAGTGCCGGTGGTTTTGGTCTGCACCGCTTAACCCACATACTCAGCGCTGGCCATATCTGGCCAATGTGATTTGCGAGCCCCTTGTTAAATAAGTTAACTTTTTCCGATCACAATTTTATTCAAAATCATCGGTGTTTTTGCAATTCTCTATCTTTTGGCTGATATAATTTTGCTATCTTTTGTAGTTTCTTGAGATAAAGCAATGTTGTCGACCCGAAATCGGGACCTGAAAAATTCAAACGAGATTTTGAACTTGAAAAAATTAAAAAAAAATTGATTTTAAGGATTTTGCCACCATGATTTTAAGATTTATTATATGTGCCCAACAAAATGAAAAAAAAATATTCATGAAATCTTAAAATTTTTCTTTTTTTTTGAATTGCCACATCAATTTTTTTTTCGATTTTCTGTCGAAAAAAGGTAATTTCTTGAAAAAAAATATAAAATGATTATTATTTTTTTTGTGGAAAATAACAACTTAAAAGTGTCCAATAACCTATTAATGTTTAATTTATACTGTTTACTTTGAAACACCTGGTAAAAG
>SCLH01000198.1:310773-324065 GCA_004367855.1 Oikopleura vanhoeffeni
TGGCAGCCCCAGATGGCGCTTCTATCTATATGCATGAGCACTTACGGAACAAAGTTTGTTTCTTTATAAACTGTGAAAAACTGGTTTTTGGGACTTTTGAAGTCTTCGCTTGACCTATAGTAACCTTTTAAATTTTTTTTCTTATTTTTTTTTGAACTCGTGTAGTATTATTTAGTTCTTCTGAAAGCAAAAAAATAGCGTAGAGCAATTTTAAAATCGCATTTCCCACCCTACTGTACATCCATCTCCAACTAAACTCGACTACAGATTTTTTTAAAACGATATTAATAAACTTCAGACATTTTCGAGTGTTATGCGCTAAAAAGTCCGGTTTTTATGTTGCGTATTAAAAAAATTTCCTTCATATGAAAGTTTTTTTCCGTGAAAATGGTCAAAAATGCCAAAAAAAAAGTAGAGAAAAACGCTGGTGGGAGTAACTTTATTTCTCTGGATCAAATAATAATGTCTTAATGACGGAAGTCAATAAAAGAATCCTTAACTTTCCTTCAAATGTTCCTAAAATTATTGTTAATCTCAATAATAATTAATAAAATCAATTCTGACAAAGTAAAAACAAGATTTCTGTGCTTATTAAACTTACTGATTACGGTTGGGGATCGAACCGGATATCCTGAGCGGAGGAGGAGCGATGGACCATAGGCGACACAAGTATTTCTTGACAAGTTTCTCGTTTCAAACTTATTATTGCCCAAAGTTGGAAATGTACTGGAACGAATGATGGCTTCGTCGAATAATTGTGAAAATCAAACTTTTCAGGTTGTGGTGGGCTCATTTGATGTTTATTAAAAGTTAAGTTTGTTGATTTTGTGTACACGGGAACACTTGTAATTATAATGTACTTAGCTGAAAAGCCTGAATTTAATTTTTCAAAAAACACATTAATGAAATTATTCATCAATTTTTTTTCCATGGAATAATTATCAGAGTATGCGGAAATTGAAATTTTGAACATATGCACATTATGTATTAAACATACGCAAAATTAAGTATTTCAACATCTCCCACATTATGTGTTATATATAATGAACATAAATCCCCTTTTATATCGGTATTGCCGATTGGGGCTCACTTTCAACTTATTGAATACAAAAACATTGAATCTCCTTCTATCGGCCTATTTGGAGACTCATTTTTCAACAAATAACGATTAAAACATACTAAATCCCCTTTTGATCGGCCTTCGGCCGATTTGGGGGCTCAATTATGTTTAATTGACGAATAATTTTCGTGTGTGTCATTGAGCGAGTAGGGTTAGAGCTTCGTGGATTTTCTCGCCTAACAACGTATTTCGATGCACATTATGATTTTAGAGTATTAACATTAGGCGGACAAACATAAACGGACCATCTATTTTGAACAAAAGAACGTGACACTCGTGGGGTTCAGCCTGTGATTCAGACAAATAAGTTTGAACCTCCTTAACAAGAAATTATATATCACTCTTTCAAAATATTTCCAACATATTTTTTACTAAACGTATGGACAGCATAATATTGTTTATTGAAAAATATCTTATATTCCTTTTATCACCTTTTGGTTAGAAATGCGTAGCCACACGTTAGAAATCACACGTTTAAAAGGAAGTATGTGGCTACGCCATTCTAACCAAAGGATGTCGAGGGATGGTGTGATGATATTCATGCCGAGTTGCGTACTGCTTATATCCCTTTTTGCTATTTCTCATATGGGTAATATATCATCAACATTATTTCTTGAATCGAGTAACTCTCAATTTTTTTTAAGAAACGTTATTTTTTCATTGATATTTGTACGTATTTACACGTATCTGTGTTTCTATTTATATATTACTGAATCGACAAATGTGAGTTAGAACAGAGCAGTTTACTTGGATTAAATATACTTGGAGTCTACCATAAGGTTATGTTACGTTGTTAAATTAAACTTGCTTACAAACGAAACTTCAATTTTTTGAGAATTTTTCGTATTTTTTTAAGTATTTTTTCTACTTATTGGAAAAAAAATTTGATGAAAAAATTTTTGCAGAATTGTAATTAGAATTATTTCAAATTGTTTTTCGGAAAAATTAGTTGAATTTCTTATCTCACAATTATTTGTGGTGGGATGTATTTGAATAGTCAATTTTGTACATGACATATTATATATAAAGGCTATACTGGTGGACTCAATGAGCGACCATATGTATTTGGCTATACGTGTTATTTTTTTCGGGATCCGTTTTCTTGTGAAATTTACCCCGAATTTTTTTATCTGTTGACTTCAATTTCTTGTCCTTCCGGAAGGGATTGGTCCCTGATAGCTTTAATAGTGTCGATCAAGATTTTATGTTCTTCATCGTGAAATAAATTAATTTTGTACGATAAATGTAATATTTTTAAAATAATCACAAAAACTTCAAAAGATTTTTAGAGTTTCTGTGGATTTTTGCAATAATATTTTCAGATTACTACTTCTTCGTGTGGTATTGAAAACGCAGTTTTTTTTTATTACTTGGGGTCCTTTCAACTGGGATTTAACTATACTGTTCATAATTGTTTATTTAAAATTGATTTTAATTCAAGTTTATATTAGCTCCACCTCAAATTGTTATTTTCAAAGCCCAAATTTTATTTTGCTGGAATAAACGCCGGGTTTTGTATTTTTTAGATAAAATATTTTCCAAATGTATGCGATAAAGTACATTTGATTTATCTGTACCGTTAAGGTATATTTTATTTTTTAATTTCTTACGAAATATTCGCTGTTTTTAAGTTATGTGTATTCAAACAACTTTTTAACCGATCGATCCGATCCTATTTTTTTGTGGGGACTTCTACATCGATTCCGATTCCAATTTTTTTTGGAGAGTCCACCGATCCGATTTTTTGTTGGCAGGTTCACCGCCCCCCCCCCCATCCGATCCAAAATTTTCGAGATGAACCGACCCCTGGTTCCAGTACTCTTTTAAACTGCCATTAACAAAAGATTGCATTCCAAATGAATGCATTTCGTCATTTTTTTTTTCGTCTGTTGAGAATTAAGATTAGGGGAAACTATCGGGGGTCTGTTCGATATTCCGCCGGGCCAAAATGACACTTCCCCAAAATCTTTTTGGTCTTATGTGTTTCTGAAACAGCTCTGTGCAGGTGGGTTTAAAGAAGTTTTTATTCCATGAAACATTACTTATGTAAAAATTTCATTTATAATTGCAAATTTATTTACCATTTTCACGAATATCTTAATTTTTCCATCAAAATTTCAGACTTAATTTTTAAAATAACTTTTGATTCTGAATATAATATAGGGTGTACGTTTTTCCCTTCTTTTCAATTGCTATAAATCTTTGAATTTCCGCGTTTGATTTGGTTTTTTAATTTGAAAAAGGAGTAGGTTTTGCAAAATTGTCGTTTCATTAGCGGTGCAATTTATGCAAATTGGCAAAAAAGGTTAAAAAGTTTACATGCTGTAGATTCTAATCGAACAACATTCTAGAGTAGTCCAGATCCTTGGCATCGATCCGAAACAAAAATTATTTGTGAAATACCACTGTTGAGCTTGTATCACGTGATTATTCGGAACCTGATTTCTCACTTTTCTAGGACGAAAAAATTGACATCTAAAATTAAAAATGATATACAAATAATATCCCTATTCAATTTTTGTGCTCATTCTGGCGCTACTTGCTTAAACACCACTACGTTTCTAATCAGGCCGGGATTATTCACAAAGTGTGAATAGGGGATTAACCTTTTCAAATTTCCGGATTCCGGAATGAGAAAAAATTGAAATTCAACTGCCCTGGGCTGTTCTGGTATAACAACGTCCAAGTAGAGCCTATATATGAGGCTTCTAGTCACTAGAGGTCTAGGTGCCTTGGGCGAAACTTTTTATATGCTCACAAGGGTTAAAGCAATTTTCTTGTCGGCCGGTTAAATAACAATACTGTAGCTATTTGTCTGCTCTGTTGGAAAAATTCACCCAATAAGCTCTTGTGTTATCGTCACTCTTAAACATGGTTTCTGCGTTTTAGTCGACTGCATGGCGAGGGAAAACAGAATTTCTTTATTCATTGTACGCTTCGCTAAAAATGGTATTTTTCGGGAAATTAACGAGGTGGCATTTTTTGATTTGTCTTTTAAATTTTTGGAAAACACTCGCGTAAATGGCATATTTTCTGGCATATTTGGTCGTTGTACTTCATTTGCGAGCACTTGATAAAGATTTTCAAAAAAAAAATATTTTTCGAAAAATATATTTTTGCTTATTTTTTTAACCCACTCACGCATAAAAGTATTGATATTCTCCTCACGCAATAAGATTCATTTGGAGTCCCTACTTTGAGCGCTTATTCCGAACAAAATAAAGGCGATAAGACTTATTCTTTACATATTGAGATCAAGAATAGATTTAATTTCAAATTACATAATCTTCCTAAAATTTTAATTTTTTGAACTCGATAAATGCAAAAAAAATATAGTTTTTATTCATCGATTTTTTTTGGAAAACCATGCATTTTTGATAATCACATATCTTAAATCCCGGAAGAGTGGTCTTTAATAGAAAATCAAGCTAAAATTTGGCTTGATTTACTATTAAAAGCCACTCTTCCGAGATTTAAGATATAGATCACAAATAATTAAGTCAGACCCTAGCTATTCAAATATGTATTCGTATTTTTAATATCATTACTCGATTCCCTAAAAAAACATTTTTCATACTTTGTATTTTTGGGCGTCTGAATTTACGCACCAAAATGTGTAAAAAAGCTAGTTACTGAAGAGCATTATCACAAATGTCCAATTATTGCTTTATTTGTCCTTGGTTGGAAAAAATACTTTTTTTTAGTAACCTTAGTAAAAAACAAATCATATTGCAAGAAACCTCAAATAAATTCCTAAAAACTGGCTTATTCAGAATGTCAATTTTATATTTCGTATTTACGTTATGATTATTTTCTGAAATTTCGGAGAAAATCTCCAAAAAAAGTATGAAAAATATCTTTTAAATAGCTGGATATTTTTTAACATGATATAAGTGATTCAAGGATATTATAAAATAAAATTGCAAACTCTGTGACGCATTTTAATTAAAAGTTGCTCAATTGAATATTTATGCGCGTTAAGGCAGTTTGAAAAAATCCGGTCACCGAATGGCTCTCATGCGTAGAAGGGTTAAAGCTTAAGGGTTCTGGGTGCTGGATAGCATGCAAAAATTATCTTTCTTTGTTTGTTAACTTGAACAAATAAATAAAATTACCGGTTAAATCGGCACTGAGAAATCAATTTCGACTAATTAAAATTAATTAATTTGACTTTGAAGTCTGATTTAGAGTTTCAAAATCAGCATATCACATAAATATGAACAAAAATGAAATTTGAATCGCAAAATTAAATTCTTCGTCAAAAACTGACCTAGAAAAGTTTGTTTAAAAAAATCTGACATAATTATTAACAGAAAACAGGCCTCTTATTGTATGTTATGATATTGACATGCTGTTTTTATGTGTATAGCGGTGCGCGCTTTATGTCTGATAAAAAAAGATTACCGCAAAATGATAAAAATTAAACCTGGACATTTGATATTACTTGTTTCTGCTCAATATTTTCTGACTAAACAAAAAAAATCAAATAATATAAGAGAGTTTTTTCAAACTTTACGAAAGTCACTTTTTTTCATTTTTACGAATAACCCAAGCGTAACCAATTGAACAAAATCCGAACATGTTGTGGTCAACGATGTTTCTGATTTATTTTCAAAGTTTCAATCAACTTGGAAATAAACTCCGCAAGTTAGTTCCTGCTGGAGGCAAATTTAGTATCGATAAATCGTTTTCGTAAAGTGTTTAAATAAACAGTGTTCAACGGAACAACATTTTATTGTTTTGACGTGTCCAACATTTCAAACAAAATTTATTCAGGCTTTCAAAAAGTTAGTCAAAAACCTTCCCCAGCAATTGGATGTTTTAGCACCCAGCCTCCTCTTAAATAACGTGGTAAACTCTGCAAAAATAAAAATAAGTCTGATATGAATTATATTATATATGACATATCAGGGCCGGGATATTAACAAAAGTGTGAATATGGGATATATACTTATATATATATTGGTATAATCTTCAACAGATATAGCAATGCTAATGTAACAGCATGATTCAGAAAAAACCTTAGAAAAAATTCAAATTATTCGCCAATTTTCTCGTCAAAAATGAAGAATTTTAATTTTTCCGTTAATAAACCGATTTCAACAAAATTAAATGCGGCACAAATTAGCTTCCTAGCATTTATGTATCAAAGGATTTGCCCCCATCTGATACTCCCGTAAGTTGTTCATCTTTATACTTTAACATTAAAAGTCGTTAGCAAAACCCTACAAAACTTATAACTCAACCAGTATTTTTTGAAATTGGTCGCAAAATTCTCTACAAGATTCTGGTTACAAAATGCAAATTAAAATCGGTACCCAGAATTTTTAAATGTTGGTGAAATTATTTAACATCACTTTTAAAGTTTATTGAGTAAAACAAAATACTTCCAACTAAAAGTTTTTTATCAAGAGAAACCTGTACCCCAAATCCTGATCAGTCTCTTTGCACATAATAATTACATTGTCGCGTTTAGTTTTAGTCAGATCTTAGGTGTGCCTTAGGTTGAACACTGATTTACACTTTAGATCTGAAAATAATGAAAAATCATCTTTCAGATTATTCACACTTCAAATACTATTAAAAGAAAGAGATCTAAATAACGTAAGTTTTGAGGTAAACTTAGTTTTTTATAAGTTCCTGTGTGGCTTTAAAAGTAAGGACATTTTAAAATCGATAATAAATCAAAACTAGTGAAAAAATGTGGTATTATTGTGATTTTCAAATCTAAATGATAATAATATTTTCAATAAATTCATGAATTTATTTGTTCATTGTTTAAAAAAATTAGTTTTATATTATTATGCAAAAATTGACCTTATAAAGCTACTGCAGATTCGGGGGGTCCGGAACTTCCGGACCGGAAGTTGCATGAAATTTCACGTCTGATCTACACAGCGCAGAAATTTTATTCGGTTCCTAATATAAATGAAAATTTTAAACAATTTATAAGACAAATCAAATTTTAAGCTCAAGTGAATCAAAAATCTTATTTACGTTATTATTAAAAAAATAAAGTATTTCTGTTTTTATACTGGTCAGTCGAATTTAGACAAATGATATTTATTGCTGGTTTTTTGAAATAATTTGCGCATCCCTGATGGGTAAATAAAACATATAAACGGTTAATTCATGCAAACTGCCGATTTGGGACAATCGAACAGTTAATTTATTTGGTTACCCTTTCTTAATTAAACCTTTCGGTCTTTTTTGCCCTAAAAATCGCATTTTTCTTTAATTATATTGCATTAGCTTATAATGATACGAACCTTTTGTTTCAAGGATCTTGAATCAAGTTTACTTAGTTTTTGACAAGTTCTGACAAAGTTTTACTTTGCACCTTTAGAATATATGCATTTAATTATTCGAAAAATCATAAAAAAACTTTCATAGAGAAACTGATTTGAGCAAGAAACATTTCAAAAAGAGTTTTTAATAATCTATTAAAACGGGATCAGTAAGAAGGCTATAGTCTATAGTATGTTTCATGAATTTTTAGTTATGAACAAATTTTGACAAAAAATACTTTGCAGTCAGCTGTAAAAACAAATTTGAGAACGTCACACGATAACTTTTTTTCGATTCGGATGTCTGTCCGACATTGTCTGAGCTGTTTGAAAACCATTTTGGTTAATTTATTTTGAAAAATATTCCACTTTTCAATCAATTTTTGGAACCATAGATTTTTTGTAGTTTGTCAATAAACAAATAATATTGTAATTTAGACTTTTTTTGTTAACGGACCGTTAATAACGGCACAAGGCTAAATTGAAGTTAATTATAAACTTGGATTACACAGTGTAATTTACACTGGTTGATGTGGTTTCTCAGTCAATTTTTAACAAACTTTGTATATCAGTATTTATGACTTTGTAGATAGGGAATTTTAAGCTTAAAGATCTGAAGATAATTGGTATCTAACAACTAGTTTTATGTGTTCAAATTGACATTTAAATTGACACTAAGAGATTACATAAAACGCTGAATACTTGCCCACTAATGTCAAATATAGATTTCAATATACGATTTCTCGGATAAGATTTATTGACTCGAGAATTCGGTGCAAAATTAAAAAAAAACTTGTTTTTCGAGCAGGTAAGACTTTCAATTTTATTTCATTATATCAAATTCCATAGCTGATCATGCTTTAAATCGAATAAAATATTCTCAATCGTAGCGCGAAAACAAGCTAAAATTTTGTAGTTAGAATCAAATTTCAGAAAGTTTTAAGAGATCAGAAGTCTTCCACAATGTCGTACAATGTATAAGTTGTTACATGCCGCGGATTGTTTTAACACTATTTGCCAAATTTTTTTTTTTTTTATAAAATAATCACTCACAGCGAAATCATAAAATGGGCGTGTGGGACAGAAAAAAATTCAAAACTTACAATTTTGACGCTATTTCGAAAACAAGCAATAAATTTGAGTAAAACGAGCAAAATATTTCTATCCAAAATTAAGATTTGATAACAATTTACAAGAGAAAGTATCTGTGTAAAATTAAAATATTAAGTATGTTTTTTCTCTGACTTAATGTTCAGTCATAACGTCACAAAAACTTACAGAAAAATACATTTTAACTCGTAGACTCGATTTCCGGCAAGTAGTCGCCATTCATCATTTAATCGCATATTACGACGCTTACTTATTATTATTGATGCACAAGACAGTTATAAAGTTATCGGTTAACCCACATACTCATTTTGGTAATCTATACCAGCTCGACCCTGGAGGCTTAAAGTTTATATAGTTTGCCATTATCGCGATTAACTTCACTATTTTAATAATTAGCTTTTTTCACAATTCCTGATCTCTTGGTGCTAAAATGATTCTCTTATCTTGTTTACTTCTTGAGATAAAGCAACTTTGTCGCCTCGAAATTTCGCACATGAAAAAGTTTAGAGGAGTTTTTGAAAGTTGAGAAATCTTCCTGAAAAAAAATAAACGCCTTTCACCAAATAAAATTTTTGATCTTCATTTTTGTGTCCAAAAATCAAAAGATTTTCATTCATTGATTCGAAAAAAATTCTTTATTTTTGATTTTCTCACCTCAAAATTTTCAATTTTTTCTCTTAAAATCAATTTCATTCCCGAAATAAAAACATTAGTGCTTTTATAAGATACAAATCATAAATGAAGCTTTACTTGACAAACAGCCTGAAAATTGATACTCATTTGCTAGTAGTAGAGACTTTATTTACTCTTTGAATTTGAAGCGCTCAAAACAAAATTGTATATATTTGACAAACAGAAAGCAAAACAAATAATTGATATACAATTCCGAAAGTATAATAAAGGAAACAATATTAATGAAACAGTTCATTTTAACAAAAATAAAATTTTTCAGTTTTTTTAAAATAATTTAAGTAACCACGGAACCCTTATTCTTTGATAACTCTTTACACCTGCTGATTTGTATCACCTGGAAGAGCAAAACGATTCTCGGCGGGATATTAACATCCGCACAGTAAAATCTCCTAAAGTGCGGCTGTGTTAATTAATTCGGAGATTAAATCAATTTTTTAAATAATAATAAAATGATTCTCAAATTTTTTCTCGTTTGATTCTGTTTTTCTCGCGCTGACGAATCAAAGAACTCTTGCCGCCTTATCTACAGTCGAGATGTCGAAGAAGTTGGTCAGAATCAAAAATTCCCAGGCGGTCATTTTTTATATTGATATGTGAAACTAAAATCATCACCGTTTTTCTTTTAAATTATCAAATTACGACAATTTTACTTTTTTGAAAAGTATATCGAGTAAAATACATTTTTCGTAAAACATGAAACGTTTTCAATTATTTTTATCTGCGAAAAATTGTTTGAACTCAAAATTAGCATCTGATGATTTTTTCAAAGTTAGCTGGTAATAAATACCACCATCTGAGTTGGTCGTTGTTTAGAATTTCTGAGCATACCCGTTTGTGCGTTTTTTTTTAATTTTTACTGTATTTCAGTACTTATTTTTTGCAAAGAATCACCAAACTAAAACCTTTTGATCGTGATCAGAAAATAATTCTAAGATTTTTTTTTTCAAAAATTGCTTAAGGGGGTGTGTATAAGCTGGAAAGGCTTTTCGAAGACTCATATATTTTTATTTCTTTATTGGCAATCTAATAAATACTTCAGGATAAAAAGTTCGTAATCCTCTGGAACATATTTTAGTTCCAACTTTTATCATAGCATGTTCGACCAACCGGTAAATTGAGTTGACCGCGAGCAAAAAAAATTTTTTAAAAGTCGTATTTTTTTCGTCTTTATTTCAAAACAATTAAATTTTTTTCAGAGAATGTATATTTCTATAATAAAAAAAATGATAGTGTCTTTTTCCCCATTTTCACCCAAAAGTGCTTCAAAAATAACGAAAAGAGTCGTTTTTTGGCCATTTTTGCCACTAAAGTCGTATTTTTTTCGTTGTACTTGTATTTAACTCGAGACTGATTTTACCGGCAAGTTGTACCATTCACCACTTAAAATCGCTATTTCTAAAGCGAACGCTTAAACATCTAATGACAAGACATTTAAAAGTTACCGCGATAAACTTAAGACAAATGACGTTTGGTTGCTTTTTTTATTGAATAATTTTTACTGTATTACACGTCTTATTTTTGCAAAAAAATTTTTAAGATACCAAACAAAACGTTCATCCTCGATAAACGAAACAAAAAATTCTTAAGACTTTTTTTCCATTTACAACCAATGCCCTAAATGATTCACGTGACGTATATTATTCAAGAAATAGGGTGCCAAAATAGACTGTTTTTTTCAAAAATTGCTTACAAAACATCTTTTGAAAAAGTTGAAGGGGGTCCGTTTAAAGTTTTAAAGGACTTTTTTACATACATCCTAGAGTCACGAAAACATGCACGTGACCTTCAAATTAAGGAAATGGAGGTTTGCCCCAAGTACCCCAATAGTACTCGCAGATTACGCCGAAAAGTTTTTGAGGAAATACACACCTAATTTTGAAGAGTTTTGATACATCCTAAATAATTTCCAAACACGTCACATGATCGTATATTTTTCAAGATAATAAGGATTTATTTTTGACATATTTTAAACTCTTATTTTTTGGATATTTTGTCACGTTGATTTTTTCCAACTTTCCTGTAATGAGAAAATAAGTTCTCTTAAAAAACGTTTGAAGTTGACTGCCTGAAATTTTCTTTGACGTATATATGAGTACTCAAATTTACTGTATAGGTACCGCATTATATTTTTTTTCAAAACAGTACTAAATCATGGCGAAAGACCTCCTTAAAAAAGAATCGTAACGAATTTCTAAGGAACTCTTAAATGCATTACACGTACTGGCCTCCAGTTTAAAATAGAGAGCTATCTCCAGAAGTCATAGCTTTTTCGAAAGCTGTAACATAATGAAAGAATGCGTAGGCGAGAGAGAAGGGTGAGAAAAATGAATAATTTACCGATTGGGTTTTTTTAATTTCAAGATCTCTAGTTTGGTATATATTTTGTGAAAATTTGGCCTCGGTTAGAATAGAGGCACCTCTGAAGCCTAAAACTGTCGAAAATTAATATACCTTAGAATTCAAAAAAGGGTTTTGCGAGTTATGCGTAGGCCGGTGATACCGTCTTCTGGTTCTTATACAATAAATGATAATGACAATAATTTCAGAAGTCAATTACAGGAATTTGATGAAAATATAATAATTGTTAAATTGGACTAGAGAAAACTTTTTTTGAGTTAAACTTAACAGTAGTTCAAAATCATAAATAAACTTTCAAATTGCGTATGATTAATGCACTTGCGCCGTCACTGGGCGTACATTTTCGGCGAATTTTTTTTTACTCATCCCATTATACAAGTGCTTTTTTTGTTCATCGGAATTTTTTTATTTTAGATTTATTGCAAATTGAGTAAATATTATTCTTAACTATTGAAAAATGTATGTTGATAATGAAACTTTGCTTATATGGCTCGATCTATAGAAGTGTCACTAGTTGCCGAAATCCAGTCTGGGTACAGATTTCATGTCTAAAGTCTACGAGTTAAGAATTCATATTTCATTATATAGAACATTTTCGAGACAATGTAGAAAAAAATGATAGTGTCTGATGATCAAATTTCTAGCCTTAAACTCCCAGGATCACAGTTTGAAAATTATTTTTGAGGTCAAGGTCATCGTATCAAATTTTCAGTAGTATCAAAAGATTCGCAACTATCATGTTTCTGGAACGGGATTATAAAAACTATGGCCAAATTATTTTACCGTTTCTCCGCAAGAGCAAAAACATTTTCTCTTTTAGACACTCAGAAAAAATTTTCAATTTTTCTTTGAAAATTTTGGATTTTTTTTCACAATTTTTAAAATTCATATAACTAAACAGGCCACGTTGAGATCAGAAATCGTGAAATTAAGTTGACAGCACTTCCAGTTCAATAGAATGGACTGCTTATACAACCTACTTAAGGGTATGGACCATACCGCGGTATACCGTATGATGGTTCCTAATTGACATATTCTTGATTAAATATTAACCAAACAGGCCTTCAAGGATAATTTCATATTAGCCAGTTTGTGTAGAACTAGCCTTCATCTTGCGGTGAAACATGTGTCAAATTTTTTTTCCATGCATACACTCCGAGACACATAAACGAGACAGGGAGACCTAAGCCAAAAACGGAAAAATCTATCTCCTGTCAGGTTTTATTTTGAATTAAACCTAATTTTAACATAACTCATACAATTAGTATTTTTAAAACTTCTGAGGAGCGTTTTTGTCGATAAGTGCTATATTTCTTCTAGAATATGCAAAAAAACACGGTTTTGGGACAATATTCATCAAAAATCTATCTCCTCCTAGGTTAAATTTGCGAAATGAGCTCAAAATTTTGGCAGTAGCTAGTTCGAAACAAATAGAAACTTTTGAGGAGCGTTTTTGTGAAATTTCGACCCCAAATTCAAAATATGAATTTTTCAAGGTCACGTGAAAAAAATTCGAAATAAAATGTGCATTCGATTTCTTCGAAAGTAGGTTCAAAAGAAAGCATGCAGGGCAACACTGAAGACAAAGTTGGCTTACGCCAACCCGATATTTTGAATTTTTACTGATCAAATTGACACAAACGTTATTTTTCAACATTATTTTGAGAATAATACTTGGAAAAAAAGAAAGAAAACGCAAAAATTTCGAAATTTTTGCGTTTTTC
>SCLH01000198.1:329427-360568 GCA_004367855.1 Oikopleura vanhoeffeni
ATTGCACCAAAATCCTAAAAAGTGTTTGTATTTACGAAAAAAATCATTTTGAAGCATTTTTTCTGGTTTCTAAATTTTGTCAAAAATTAGGCTCAAAATGAAAAGTTGACATGGCCCCAAGAGACGCCGAATCAAAACTTCAAAAAAACTCTCTAATGGATTGTCAAACAAGTCTTGTGCTTTCAGATGCAGTATGTGCCGAAACTGTATCTTCTAAACTGGTGGCGAGATAGCTTTTTGCCTGAGGCCTCTCAAACTGACCATTCAACACAATTTAGCTAAAAAATGAAAAGATTGACATGGCCCCACAGAAACGCCGGAAAGCAAAATTATCGGAAAAAAACTCTCTGAGTTTATTGTGTGAACAAGTTTTGTGCTTTCAGATGCAGTAATGAGTTCGAAACTATATCTCTCAACTGGTGGAGGAGATAGCTTTTGCCTGAGCTCCCAACTGATCATTTCAAATTTTAATTTTTGGTTTTTTCTTCGCGTTTTTGTCGCTGAAGCAAAAATTTAAAACAAAAGCGCTTTTGCATTATTCGTAAGGCTTCTCCGGAGCCTGACACAAAAAAAATAATAAAAATGAAGGGTAGCCACTAACTGCGTGTCTTTTAGGAGGCTTTTTAAAGCGTAGGTGTACGACTAGGTGGGAATTGTATCAAGAGTACTGTTAAGTTTAAATTACGCAAAAGGTTGGTTCTGTTATAACAAATGTTTTTGAATATCACCTTTGCTTAGTTTGGCGGAAATGCCTTGAAGAGGCCGCAAATCAGGCGACACCCCACTCCCTTTAAGCGGCTTTCTGGGCGTTATTGAGAATAGCTTCAGAATTTTAGTTGACTAAATGAGATAAGAACGCTTGACTGACAAGAAATGCGATGCTTGTTAATTAGCGTTAGATTATTGTTCTCCATCAAGAAAATTTTTTGTCATGCTGCATACAATTGTTATGCATTTTTCAGGGGCTGTACTTCAGTTGAACGGCAAGAATTTCCTGAGCTAATTTGGGAGTCAACTCGAACTACCAGTTAACCAGTAATTACCGGTTAAATCTTAAAACATCGGTAGTTCGAGAACCGTAGGCGATAAGGAGTTCAGTTAGGCACCCAAGACACTTAAAATTTTCGGCGAATAGTTTATGGGTCAAATTTTGTTATTTGGCACGAAAGCGTCAACTTACGAAAATGTGCCTTCTGGGGACATATTACATCTCATAAAGAAGGAAATTTTATTAGGTATAAAATAATTTTTTTGTGTTTCTCAAGGTCATCAAAATCTCTAATTCTAAAAATTTTCGCGAAAAATAGACACTCACAAAATATTATTTGGTGTACAATCCACTCGGAGGGCATCGCTAAAAGCGTGGAAGTAATGAGGGGCTCTGATTGGCTGCTCATTAAACATCATTGGAAACCATGACTGATATTTTGCGACGAACGTCGCTGCACCCCGAGTTGATTGTATTAACTTTCCTTTTTTCATTTTAGCTTCATTGGTTCAAAATCGATAAAAATTTACCTAAATTAAGACAAGCTTTTTCCATAGGAAGGCCAGAGCATACAGCTTCTATTCCTGTTAAAGGTCGAATAACGGAAATGGCATCCCTTCTCAAAACCATTGGGTTAATAGACTCATCTTCATTAAACCTCCCACCGATCAAACCACACACACTTATTGACCGGTCATTATACTCAATAACCAGCTGGTAAAAATCAGCAACAAATTGGTCCAGGTTTGTCGCCGCTAGTTGCGCCTCTCGTCTCAATAGATTTTCAAGAAATTTTTGAGTGATATTTTCGGGAATGTTGTCAGGGGTGATTTGTGATAGTGCACTTTTGAGCGCACTTGGGGTAGGGTGAGAAATGCGAATGGAAAAAAATGTGAAATCAAAATGTGTGATGTAAAAAAAAATGGAAAATTTATTTTCGGACAGCTGTCAAAAATGACATATTTGATTTATTAAATTAATTAATTAAAATTTTCGAATTTGAAATTAAATTTTAAGAGCTACTCTTCAGTGAAATTTTTACTGAAGTATTGATTAACGCTGTCAAAATTAAATTCGAAAATTTTGATATTGAGCCCAGATAATTACATATAATTACAGATATAATTATATTTCAATAAAAGATTTGAAATTTTCGGCATTTTTATATGGATCTTTAAGAAATTTAGTTTAAGAAAAATGATGGTCTTCCGAAACTAGAAAAGTTATTCAAAAACTTTATTTTTTAAGACGCTTTTTATGATATAGTTTTTAGGGTACGGAGCTCGGGATTTCTTGAACAAATTGAGTTTTAAATTTTAAAAGTTATTTTTGACCTAAATCATATTTTTTTCGAACTCGCTAAGTTACTTGCCTGCTTTTTTCAACGACCCCTTTTTCTTTGGGACGCTGTCTTAAATTGGGGTTTGGAGGTCACTGGAGGTGATATGGGACTAATTTTTTTTACCTTTGGTCATTAATTTGCTGACCTATCTTTGTTGGGTTCAAATTTTGTAAATTGACACCATAGGGTCAAATTTCAAAAACGCCCATATGGGGTCCATTTAATATTTGGCCGGTAATTACCGGAATTCTAGTATCGAGTTCGAAAAATAAAAGGTGTAATGCAAGGTATCGAACCCTTGACTCTCATATATTTTTGAAATTTTAAAAATCAGTTCAACCATCTTTGAGACAAACTCGTGCAACTGAACCACAGGAAAAGGGGCCAAGTAAATTAGCGAGTTCGAAAAAAATATGATTTAGGTCAAAAATGACTTTTAAAATTTAAAACTCAATTTGGTATGTTTTTTTATGCAAAAAAATATTTGAGACTAGTCGAAAATCGCATTTTTCACCCTAACTTGGGGTGATTCTAGAAGATTGAAGAAGTGTGAGGGAGATTGTGTCTATATTTGGTGTGTATTCTGAGGGCGGCAGGGGCCGGTTTACCTCGACCCACGTGGAGGCAACTAGATCGACAATATCAGATTTTTGGAATATTTTGATGACATCAACTTCTTCGTCGCTTACATGTACCCAAACTTGGCTTCCAAGAATGTTAAAATCTTTTAATTCATTTGGAGGCGAAAGCGAATCGCCCCATTCAAACATACACTTAAAAATACAAATTTTTTAACGTTCATTATCTTCATTTAATTATAAAATGGCGGCGGTATTTTTCGCTTACATTTTTTTAAAAGTGTAGCTTTCATGACAGGGTTAACCCTTGTGAGCATATAAAAAAAAGTTCCGCCAAGGCACCAGAGCCACAATTGTAGCTCTACTTTGAACGTTGTTCACAGAAAGCTTAAAGCAGTTGGAATTTCAATTTTTTCTGCATAAGGAAGTTGACAGATAATATTTTTGCATCTGACATTTCANAATTTTTATTTTAACTGTTATGCATGCACAAAACACTTTCCTAAAAACTGGCTAATCTCACATTTGATTTGTATGTCCAGTTCCGAAATAATTTTTACGGAAGTGAAACATAGGCTCAAAATCCTGATAAATCAACTCCCCGTAATGCCGGAACAAAAGATTCGAAAAACAATTCAATTATTTTCTTGAAACCGAATCTAAATTCTTTATAATGTATTTGAAACAAAAGATTCCTCGATCCAGTTTTTTGTCTTTTTTCGATGATTTTAGGTATGCTGGAGCCACAATTGTGGCTCTGGGCTCACAAGGGTTAACCCTTGTGAGCATATAAAAAAAGTTCCGCCAAGGCACCAAAGCCACAATTGTGGCTCCACTTTGAATGTTATTTACAGAAAGCTTAAGGCAGTTGGAAGTTCAATTTTTTCTGCATAAAAAAGTTGAAAGGTGATATTTTTGCATCCGACATTTTATATTCTAGAATTTTAAATTTTAGTTTTAGAAAATATGGTGAGAAAAGCATGGTATACCATATCACGTGATAGACGGTCACAGTTGCCTTCACAAGTTACATTTCTGTCGAAAACGATGCACAAGTAACTGGCCTACGTCAAAGTTTTGTACGCTTTGATTTATATCTCATTAATCAAAAGGAATTTATAAATAAGTCAAAAATTTTGATGGAAAATCATGATTTTTGATAAAAAATTTTTATTTTTCTCTATAAAATCAGATTATAACACTTTTTTCTATTATTTTTAAGTAAGTATGTAGAATGAAGTACAACTGTGACAATTTTTGATTGCTTAAATTCAATTTATAATAATTAATTTTATTTTCGCGGACTTGAAGTTGAAAATTTAGAAATTTCACTTCCGAAAACAAATATCTGTCCCTAGATACCAATATATTTTTTATTTTAATTGGTATGCATGCACTAACACTTCTTCTAAAACTGGCTAATCTCAATTTGTATTTTATGTCTAGTTCCGATATAATTTTCCGAAGTGAACGATAGGCGAAAAATCCTAATAAATCAACTCCCTAATGGCTGGAACCAAACATTGCGAAAAAAATTAAAATAATTTTTGGGAACCTAATCAAATTTTTTATAATGTGTTTGAAGAAAAGTTTCTACCGATCTGCGTTTTTTTGCCTTTTTGAATGATTTTTAGGTCTGCTCGAGCCACAAATGTTGAGCTCTGTGCTCACAAGGGTTAATATAACACCGCGTCGACTGTTCCTCGCATACGAGGATTAGGATGTGGGTGTACGATAATGGGCTTTTTTTTTTTAAAAAAAAAAAAAAATCATTTCTTTTGAGAAACCTGGCTGCAGAAATAATTTATTATTTCTTCAAATTAGTAGAACAACTCTTCACTGAAGACAGGAAGCTGCCAGTACCTACGCGCATAACATGATTTTCAGTAAGCGTCTCTAAAAGCACTAAAACAATCATCTAACAAAATTAATCGGGCGTGAGCTGATGACGCACCAATTCGCGTAAGTTTAATATTGTCATCACGAAGTGCCCTAAATTCGACCTGCCAAAATGCAAAAAAATGGCCTCAAATCAAAATTTCGATATATGCATCGAATGTAAAATTAAATTTCATGAAAGAATAGCTATGAAATATTAGTGCAAGAATTTTAAAACTCTTGAAAATGGCATCACGGGCGCTCTTAATTTTGATCTGCTAAAATGCAATTATACATTTTTATAAGCTTTCGATTAATTTCAAATCATCGTCAGTCAGGTTTTTTTGAGTGCAAAGTTTTTATTTAAATGTACATAGTTTTACAGTAAAACTTTTACTATAAAAAATACATATAATATATTTCGCCAACAAACAAACAATATTGATTAGAGACTCAGAAGACAGATTCTAAATATTTTAAAAATGCGGAATCTGAGCATTTGATTGGTTGATCTCTTCCAAATTTGACTAAGAAATCGGCCTATTCTGCAATACAGGGTTTTGATTGGATGCTAGTATCCCGGATTGTATGTATTATTTAAATATTGAGGATCTGTCGTCTAATGTTCTGTTATCTATATCTATTACGGGGTCCTCTGGTCGTTTTTTGCCACTTTTTTGGCCAACATTTTTATATAATTCGGCTTTTGAAAACGAATCATCTGATTTAGTTCTTCCGTAGCTCAAACTGAGCACAAATATATAGTGAAGAATTACATGAAAAATAAGTTCGAATCGCATTATTTTTTATGAGATTACTGAAATTTTTTAACTCTCAGTTTTTGTTTAGAAAATTTGGAAACAATTGTCTGATTCGGACAATTTTTCTGAAATCATTTTTCTCTGGATATTTCTGCTCAGTTTGAGTTATCTAAGAACTCAATCGGATGAGTCGTTATCGAAATCCGAATTATATGAAAATTTTGGCTGAAAAAGTGGCAAAAACGACCAGAGGACCCGGTAATTGATATTATATATGTGGTATGATTTGCTTTTAAATCAGATCCAAATATTTTCAAAAATTATCATTATTTTTTTTCAATTTCTTTGAAGAATACAAATTTGAATTTGTAATTCTCGAAATATCAAGCAACGTACTTACAGAAAACCATGCAAGAATGCTGGAAAAATAAAATATTGTTTCTATTGAAATTGAACTCCCATTTGAGACAGAAAACTGACATAATATCCCTTTATCACCTTTTGCATGATCTAAGAGATGTGGGTTGAGGGAGCCAATCCCAACACTCCTAAGACCCCTTCTAGCCACTCATGAGGCCGCTTTCTCTTCTTTTCAGCCCACATCTCTCAGATCATGCAAAAGGTGATAAAGGGATATGTGCTAAGTTCACTAAAACATGCGAAACAATGAGTTCACCTTATGTTATTCAACCTTCACAAACCTAAGAGGGCTGTGAGTGTGAAAATGAAACCAATTACAAGCACTTTTATTGGGCGCTAACAAGTTAACATGTTCTAATTGTGAACTAATTTGCAAAGCTTCAGAAATTCTGAATCAGAATTCTGAACCAGAATAACGGGAAAAAGAAAAGATATTATTTTTAATATCTTTTTTTCAACCTAAGTGAATCTTGAAAATAAGGGTCATCGCTATAGCTCGTGTTCGAATCCCACTAATGTTGTCTTAGTGAGTGTGTCAGTGATTGCCTGAGTGATTACGCACCAATCAACTCTTGCCTATTATCATACTCATTATCAGTTTCATCCACTTAGGTTGGAAAAAGGGTTCCCTACCAGCCGTCCGCGTCCATATATAAGCTATATATGTACTAGAGTGGTGCTGTAGAGCTAGTAGGGATGTGGAGCTAGTGGTGTGGTGGGGCTATCGCGCAGTAGAGCGCGTGGTGTAGTATCGCTGTAGGTTAAGAGTGTAGTACTTTTAAAACTTGATTATGTATAATGAATTTCGATATTTTTATATGATATTGAATTTAAGTTATTTTTATGATTAAATTAAGAACGTTTAAATTTAATTTGTTTGATTTAATTTTATTGGTTGAAATTAGCACATAGAAAGTTCGAACAGAAGGTGATTTTCTGGAATTTGAAAATCAATAGACAATTCTGGTGAATATGTCTAAGAGACATTTACAGTACCAAATTTCATAAAAAGGAATAACAAGAATGAAACTTCTACCACATCATATATTAAATAATGACCACTGGTCAAACATTGAGAATTTCTGCCATGGCGAGAAATTGTTTGAATTTTTTTGGTTTGCTTATGTAGATTGTTAGCGGTAGTTTTGAAAATCAATACTCGAACATATGCAGTTTGAAAGTGTGAAGAGTTCGGCACACATTGGGAGAATAAGATGTGACAGTTGAGCAGCGAGAGTTTCTACAACCACCTGTTTGTTAACAACAACCTTTCTCGCCTGCTCAACACAAATTCTCGGCGGAGATGTTTAAAAATCAACTCACGGCGATCGAGTATTGTTGTGAGCAGATCAGCGATAACTTCCAATTTAACATCTAGTAACGTGCTCTTGAGCATCAACAGAATACTATTTCCTTGAACCATTAGTTCGAGTTTGGACTTTAGTGGAAATTAATTCAGGAGCAAGAATTGCATTTTAGAACGCGCTTTACACGATTTATTTGTGCATATTTGAATGAACAAGAGTTTGTGAAAAACTATGGTCCACTAATGTCATAAAAAAACTATTTCGAATTTTGATATGGAATAATTAAGGCTGGGCCTTTTTGGACCACGAGATGTGAAACAGAAAGGGTTCTTCATCAGTGCCAGCAATTAGATTTTTGTGTTCTGAAAACAATGAACTAATTCGGAATTTAACTGGTTTTTTTCAATTTTTGAAACATCTAATTCTGGTCCTGGGAGTTGCGATGATAATAGTCATTTGACGTAATTCTAAGCTATTTTGTTAATTATGTTTTAGAAAATAAATTAATTTACATGTAAAAAGAACAAAGGAGATGATTTTACCAGATATGATGCAGTGGTTATCGCGGATTTGTGAAACATTTACTAAATTCAGATTGGGAACCCTATTTTCACCTAAAATGCAACACATGCGCTTGAATATCAAGATCCCGAAGAATTAATTTTCTCTGGAATCCTTAGCCCATTGTAATTATAATTGTACAGTCAGTCTTGTGCAAAATCGACAAACCAGAAATGTTTTCAATTTTAAATCTTTCAAAGTTTTTTTAGTATATTTAACCCACAATCCTTAGAGCCAGTGAACAATATTGTGGAAAGCCGACATATTAGGATAGTCAACTTCTTTCTCTCCATCTTGTAACTATGTCCACAACCTCCATAGACGAACCCTCCATACTTCAGCCTGTTGGTTAGAATGCGTGCCATTGAGAATTTGCTTCGAGTCTGCAGTTGAAGTGTCGTAAAGAATCCTTAGTAAAATTTGTTAATATCCCGGGCCCAACATAGCAGCACGGGGAAAGTAGCAATCGAACATTGTTTTTACTGTTTTTTAAGAGTTGGCGTTTATAGTGTGGGTGGCGCTGGAGAGCGCTTCTCAGAGAGAAGCAAGCGAGGCGGCAATTCTCCGCTGAGAATAAGTTAAAGTTTCTTTCTCTTATGATAACTAAGAGCTTACTCTATTTTTCCCTGATACAGGAAAATTATTGCTTAAGTTATCGAATTCATTCTTAATCTTTGAAAACTAAAAAAAATCATTGAATTATGTCTATATTTGGTAAATTTAGGCACTGAATACCGTATTATTCTCTCATAATCTTAGCGGCAATCAAATAAATTTTCCATATGCTGTAGTGAAAGTCTATCAAAACAATTGGTGAGTCAAATTTAACATCTCTGTAATTTAAATTCTTACTAGAATTATTTTTGTCTCGAGGAACATTGCGCTCATGAGCAAATCGTCTTATGTGGCTTTTGATTACAGATAAGACCTCTTTCGGGGAAAAAATTGTCAGACATTGGTCATGCTTCGCGATCAAATTGCAATTAGAAAACGAAACAAACCGAATTCTTTTCCTCCGTTTTTGAGGCTGATTTCACATCCAAACCTTTTAATTTTTGTCTTTCAGCGTAAGCTTGCGCAAGTTCTTAAGTACAATTTTCTGATTTATTTCAAAATCGTCTTCCAAGGATCTCACAGGCTCTGCAAGTTGAATTTCCCTAGTCAAATTTCGGATACATAAATTTGTCAAACTTGGCTTTTAAAAATGCGTCACGGAAGAAATTAACTCCACCGATCACGAATTGATCTTTAAAAATTTAGAAATATGTCCAACCAGTTTGGTTGCCTAGTGAGCAAAACAGTAATCCTGAATTTGTTTTTGATGTCAGAAAAATCGCTCAACTGACCAAAAACGTTTATGCAAAAAACAATTTCAGAAACCACGAAAAGCCTGTTTTGAGAAACAAGCCTTTTTGCTAGATTTGCCTGCTCTACACTTCTAGATCCCATTTTTACCGACGACCACCCCTCCTAAGGACGCAGTTTAATGTTTTAGATTTTTGAATTTGTTGAAAAATGGCCCAAATCCGGCCGGAAGGCCAGATATTAAGGAGTTTAATTTTAATTTGGTAAAAAAAGAATTCCATCAATTTTGTAAGCACGTTTCTGCATTGGACGAGCGCTCCGCTCACTTCTTGATTATTTTGGGATGCAAGTTTTTTTTCAAATATATTAGCAGATGAGTAATGTTGGTCTCGACACATCTGTACATTTCGCTTTACAACTTGGTCACCGGAAGACCCCCATATTTCCGCTCCAAAATGCGACGAGCGACCCCTGAAGGGAGGGTTCCACCGGTAGGAAGACGTTTTCGTGAATGTCACAGCAAAACGGGTGGGACACAAACTTCTATTGAGGTAAGCGTAGAATGATCGACACCTCGGCTTCGAAGTCATATGATTTTGGAAATCGTTAAACTTAACTGCATTGCATTACCATAACTGATCGATAACACGGTAATCTTTAAAGTCTAGAATAATTCACGCCGTCCCGCGCCGGTGGGCGTCAAAAACAAAAGCGGCAAAAAAACGTGAAAAAATGTCTCTAGAGATTAGTCAAGATTGCGACGTATGCAAACTACTGTTGAGGACGGATGTTTTTTAATTTTATTTTCGTCACGTGCCTAATTTATTGGCTCAAAAACATACGATTCTTTGATCAATTGTCGCCATAAATTTTTCAGTCGCCCTTGCAGTTCTCATTAACTTTTCTCTTTGCATGTTTATATCTGAACAAAATCATCGTAAGTAAAACCGGCTCGTCCGAAGAAAATTTATAAGAAATTGGATTCTCCACTTACTTTCTAGAGATGCGCAACATAAACTTGAAAAAATTATAAAAAGCAATTAGGCAGGTTAATTCTTGAGGTTGTGTTTTACGGTTGGTTTGAAAAGTGTAATAGTTAGGTTACGGTCAATGCACAACTCAACAGAACATATCTGATATATTATTGTGAGATAAAAACCATACTGTTGTTGTCCAAACAAAGAGAATCATTACAGATAGATTCCACTGCACGCTCCTGTATACATGATCTTTGTTATTACATATCTTCGACATATAAATTAAAAGCTCCGACTAAATGAAAAATTCGTGAATGTCCGAACACAATCTATTTAACACAGCGGTTTCAAAAATATAATTTACATTTAGGATCGGTGTCAATGCTGTTGAAACCTCCGCTAAGGTGCCTTCATGGCCGATCGAGCTCATTTTTCACAAATTAAATCTACGACAACAAAAAACTCTTGTTAAATCGGTCTTGTGGCCGATTCTGGGCTTATTTTCTCAAAAAGATTTAATAAAAAACATTTAAAACTCTCTTTATACTCGGGCCTTCGGCCGTATTTGGAACCATTTTCACAATTTAAATATGAAAATGTAGTCATAGACAGTCTTATCGTTTAGGCTTCGGTTAATTTAGGCGCTCATTTTTCACAGTTTAATGAAAAAGAATAAAAAATAGAGGTTCATGGTAGTGAAGTTTTCACAAGTTAAGAGTTGTGCGTTATTTAGGCATGATAATTATTTCAAGTATAAACGTTTAGCGCTTCTAGCACCACATGTGATCCTTCTTTTCTAAATTTTTTGGGTCGTTTCTGGTCGATCATTGGGTCGGGAAGTTTGGATGGACGAATTTCGATAAAGATCGTAATAACTGGCTGTTAGAAGAACTTGGGGCTTTGGAGTGCCTTAATTAAAAATTGGAGTTTTTGTATGTCAAAAGCGCGGCAAAATTGACAAAAGATTGTTCTGTTTGTTTTGAAATTCACAATTTCTTAAATTCCATAATTCATGTGATATTAGCTGCTCTTATGTGCGATTAAGAATATCTTGTAGCGACGTCAGTTCTTATGAATAGTTTTTGCGCAAATAAAGGGAATCTTTTTTGAACTTAGACCCTTGAATTGTTATATCTTTTGTGACTGCGGAATTGTACCATGATCTTGCACCGCATAAATAAAAAATAAAGAACGAAACAGTGATGTAAACTGAAAAACATCAAAAATGGCAATTAAAAAAATAATTAGACAATGAACAGAAGAATCCGAAATACGTTAGTTGTTTTTGACAAATGTTAACATTTTTTAGGCGATCCGAAATTTGTGAACCCCACTGGGGAACGGGAAATACACTTACAGGTCTGTTGTGAGACTCTGTTTATGTACCGGAATTTCCATGTACAAAATCCAAAATCTGTTCGGCCTGTAAAACTGCGGAGGTGTGTAACGCTGAAAACTTAAAATTGAAATCGTTTTTGTATGTCACACAAGCTGCCAGGAAATCGGAGCAAGAAAATTGGGTTTTTTTCTCTTGAAAATCATATGTTTCTTAAATTTATCAATCTGTGATATCGCTCTCTAGGCATCTCGAAATAATTTAATTCGTCAATAATGGGCATTTATAAAAAGTGGTGTTTGAGCTCCTTTTTTAGTGCTTGAGGTTATTCGTTGTATCAGTGGGATTCATCCCCCCCTAAACACAGATTTCCGACTACAATTTACATGTTTAGTAACGAAATTTGGCCCTTGGGGAATAAACTAACGAGGTCCTGGGTGAGACCTCTGGAGAACGAAATCGATAAAATTCCAAAAACTGTGTAGTAGAGAACTGCGGAAGATAACCTAAATTGAGTTTTATATGTAACTTACTAAAAACAACCGGGGGCCCAAAGAAATTCGGGTTTTTTGTTGAAATACACAATTCTCTAAAATTCGTATCGTGGATTCGATCTCTAGCTATCTGCGGAATCGGACTGAAACAGACCGTCGTGTTTCCTGAAGACTTGATGTTTTGCATAGTTTGGTCACCATTGATCATCTTTTCTTGAGCATTAAAAGACAAATTCAGGATTTCATCTGTTTTTGCTCACTAGCACCAAATGTGGAATATTTCACTCTAAAATTTTAAAGATCATTTCGTATACGGTGGAGTTAATTTCCTTCCCGTGACGGCATTCTTAAAGCACAAGTTGACAAAATTATGCTAATCCGAAATTTTGACCCAGGGTAAATCAACTTGTCAGGCCTGCTGAAGCCCATTGGACGACGAATTTCTGAAAATAATCCCACAAAATTGTACTGTTAAAACTGTGCGCAGATATTACGCTGAAACAGGAATCAAAGGTTCTGGATGCTGAAGATCACGTCCAAAAAACGGGCAAAAAAGATTCGGGTTTATCTGTTTTTAATTGAAATTGATACGAAATTGACATTTTTGAAATTTTTTCGAAGAGGCTATGTAACAAAAGCCACCATACGCTCATTGCCAAGTACCTAATACTCCTCGAGACAAAAATCAGTGTAAAGATTTAAAATACAGATTTATTTGATTTCATTTTTTGATAGACTTTCAACTACCACAATATCGGAATATATTTCTGATTATGGCCCATAATTCATGAGGAGAAAATAACTGATCCAGTGCCCTAATTGTACAAACTTATAAAACAATAATTAATGATTTTTAATTTCAAAATTACAAATAACTTTGATACTTAAAGCAATAATCTTTACTGCTAATACGGAAAATAGTAACTTAGTTACTACAGATACGAGAAAGATAAACTTTTAATCTTCGCGGCAGGATTGCATCGCTTGTTCTCCTCTGTAGATAGGCGCTCTCACCGCCACCCAACTATTATCAGCCAACAAAAAAACATAAAATCAATTCGATTGCTACGTTCCTCGCTTGCTGATTGGGCCGGAGATGAAAATGTTTTAGACTCAAGGATCTCTACACATATCAACTCCGAACCTGAGAAATTCTCATGGCTACGCATTCTAACCAAAAGGTGATAAGGGGATATACGAAACAAAATGAGAATCTCATTATGAGATAACTTAGCCCAATATTGTCCTTTCGAACTTGACAGATATTGCAAGCATTATAAAACGTTAAATTTGAAATTAATGGAAAATCATGTCTTTTGACATGCAGTACAAAAATGCTGCAATCTGTTTTCAATTTAAACGTTTAATTAAACGTTGGTTGGCAGTAATTACTATACATTTTTATAATTAACCTTTACCGAAGAGGCGAAACGGTTTATAAAATCTATTTCGGCACTTGCTGGGGCTTTAATACCACTTTTTTAGTCAAAATTTTAATATAATTCGGCTTTTGAAACCGACTTATCCAATTAAGTTTTTAGATAGCTGAAACTGAGCACAAATACCTAGTGAATAATATAATAAAAAAGAATTGGTCCGAATCTGCGATTACTGAAATTAAATGCTTTTTTAAGTAAAGCAAATTTATTTGTAGAGCTTTCGATTTATTATATTCATTTTCGATACAGCTTTTTATTCGAATGAGAATATTTTGCAAAATTTGCATGAGAGTTATTTCGCATAGTGGGTAAAAAAAGCGTTCATATAATGTCTCAAAAAACAACGCACATTACTGAAATTGTTTAATTATCAGTTTTTGTTAAAAAATTGGTAACAATAGTCTGATTCGGACAATTTCTTTGTTAATTTATTTTCATCTAACTATTTGTGCTCAGTTTGAGCTATCTTAAAACTTAATCGGATGAGTCGTATTCAAAAGCCGAGTTAAACAAAAATGTTGGCTGAAAAAGTGGCACAAAAGCCCTAGCAAGTACCGTGATAGATATACACCAATACCATCATTTGCATAACAAAGTTAATCACCAGTATTAAGTCAACTGTAAATTTTACGCTCTAGCGACTCAAAAAAAATAAGGTCGAATTTCAAATTTTTATTCGACCAAAAAATAAATTTCCAGAAAAATTTCCGATATAATTTGAAAAATTCTGTATTTTAAATACAAAGGTATCAGTGAATACCCAATTATTAATACCGTATTACTACCGAAAATATGTTTTTCCGACAAATCTAAATCCAGCATTTCGACGATTTCGGATCGAATTTTATCGATAAGGATCTCAAGATGTGTGTTTCTGGCTATTCCATTGTGTTTGTTCCGCGAAGACAAACCAATAACCAGGCTAGGAAAACGGAACGTTCCCC
The DNA here is from genome assembly GCA_004367855.1 of Oikopleura vanhoeffeni. Classification (NCBI taxonomy): domain Eukaryota; kingdom Metazoa; phylum Chordata; class Appendicularia; order Copelata; family Oikopleuridae; genus Oikopleura; species Oikopleura vanhoeffeni. The sequence continues at coordinate 343,758 of SCLH01000198.1, forward strand.
AGACTTTTTCCTTCCCTCTTCCCTTCCCTTCCCCTAGCTGTCGTTCCCCTCTTCCCCTTGAAAATCGTTTTCTTCCCTTGTCTTCCCGGGGAAAGACCGAAAGAGACTTGAATTTTTCAGAACTATTCAACCTTGCATCATGAATTTTGACCAAATTCAACTCGTAGACTTTAGACATGAATTTGTACCCAGACTCTATTCTGACGACGCGTGACGCGTCACGCGTCGCCTCTTTTATAAATTGAGCCATATCGAAGAACCTAGTGTAATTTTTATGTCAATAACAACATAAAAACATAGACGATTGACATAAAAATTACACTAGGCAGGTTCTTCGATATAAGCAAAGTTTCATTATCAACATACAATTTTTATTAGCTTAAAATAATATTTAGCCAATTTGCTATACAATTAAAAAAAATTCAAACGAATTAAAGGGCATTTAATAAATATAAGAAAAAAAAATTGCAAAAATTACGTCCAGTTACACTTAAAAGTGCAATAATAAGATGAAATTAAACCTTTATTTAAAAAACAACGTCATATGGGTGAACCTGAGAAAGGAGGATTTGAATGGTCTTAAATGACCCAAACACCCTAAAGGACGATAATAATGAACTTTGGAGAATAAACCTTCTACAATTTTGCCCAAACATGACATTCGAATTCGAAGCTAATTCCAAAAACTCCTTCCCCTTCATCCCCAGTCTTTCAATTTTCCTCTCTGAATTTCCGTTTCCTTCCCATCCCGGGGAACGGAAGATGGGAACGTTCCCTTCCCCTTTTCTTCCCTTCCCTTTTCCTAGCCTGCCAATAACCCACGGGTATTTTCAAAATACTTGTCACTGATTGGTTTATCTCCGTAGAACAAAAAAGGGACGTGGTATAATTCCCCTAAATTACTAAATTACCGTTCGTTTTGCAGCAAAAAATGTTCTTAAAAAAGGAAAGATCGACAATATATCGGAAAAAATGCAAGTATTTTGGTTATTACTAATATGCCACATTTTTTCATTAATTTTGTTTATTATTATTATTGTTGGTTTATTTGCAGCCTGGGTAAAACCGTCTACAATGATTTAGTTTTCCGTTATATTAAGAATACTAGTCACATCGCAAATTCGGTTTAATAATATATGAACTTATCTAGAGGTGAACATGTTTGTGGAAATAGAAAGTTATTGTGAACATTTTTTCATCTTTTTTTAAAAAGTTTTCCATCAATTTATTATTTTTGTTTGCTCTTTACTGCTCCCAATCTTCCTTATACCATTGTCTTTTTATTGTACCAGAAAAAACAACATTAATATTATTGGTTTTTAAGAAAAAATACAAATTTTAGACTTTTTCCGAGAGAAAAAAGAGGATAAGGATTGAAGCACTCTCATGTACCGTTTTTCAACGGTATTTTTTAAATATGCCCACAACAATAGTCCTTCTCCCAATCTCCATCTTTATGGTTTTTTAAAGGCAATTTTATGTCATTTTTTATAACGTCGGGATTTTATTTTTACTTTTTCGGGAAAAAAAACAAGTTTTGTTTTTATTGGTTTGCTAAAAAATAATAAAGAACAAATCTAAAAAATTCGTTTTTTATTCTTTTTGCTTTTATAATTTTCGGTTTTTCAATTATTTCCAAGTTTTGGTGTTTATATTATTCAGCCCGTCTAACTATCAATATGGGTTGGTTTGTTGATCCCTTTTTTTAAAATTTCATGAAGCAGAGGACCTTGGGAAAAAAAATTATAAGGCTGACACTTTATCCTGTTTTGTGTGTCTAGCCGTCTCGTAGCGCCTTTTCTAGAATTTTTGCTTTGAGTCTTGACTCATACATCACCGGTCTTCAACCCACCTTATTCTCCACCAATCATATCCATTTTCCTTCGTTTTGATAATTTGACCTTTGCCATCTTCAGTTTTTTAATTTTATTAGATTTTTATTCTCCCAACATTCCCAGTTGTGATTTTTTGATTTATTTTTGGATTTTTTGATTTTTGTTGGTTTTGTGGCTGTTGAGTGTTGAACTGGGGTATGTCAGAATCTGAGTACTATTGCATCTCCAGAGATGTTATCACCGACAATGACAATGAATACAAAGTCAAATACGCAAATGGGCGGACATTTGTAACTCATTGTCCCGAGAGAATCTTTTGGTTTCGTCTAGAGACAGCTCGTTTAGTAAGTTTTACCAATTATTTCTCCACCAGCTTTTTATTTATATTATAAAGAGATAGAAATTGTTGTAACAAAGCAAAAAAGGATTAATACCTATTGAAAAATGTGAAAAACAAATACATGTCATTTAAAGCTGAATAAAATACTCCTGATCTAGATTTATTTAAAGATATGTTATTCATACCTTATAATGTAAAATATAATATGTTGAGTATGATACTGATTAAAAGGGTGGATGTTGATGAAGGGGATGTCATAACTTATGACTCATAAGTTCTGCAGATTGTAATAATTTAAGACCGATCTATGGAAAACAACGTATGAAAGTATCTGTTATAACAAATAAACCATGTTTTCATTGAAACCCATTAGTTAAGTTAAAGTTAAACTCCCAGACACTTTCAGGTTATGTTGGCTCGAAAAGGTTTCGAGTCATAATCAACATATTTTAGTCAGTTATATGAGCAGTTGGCGTAGTGTTTAGCGAAACTCGACGATCGTCCCGTTACCTGGGTTCGACTCCCGGACTTCTCAAACATTTTTCTATGGTGATAACCCAACAATGGTGAGATAGTCGGATTCNCAGATAATCCGAATGGCTTAGCCAGGGGTTAAAACTGTGAGATAGTAGGGAGTTCTAAACACCAAGGTGTATAAAAGGTTGGTCTCCTGCAAATCGGTAACCAGTCCGTTACACTGAGCATTCGAGTACCGTATTCAACCTCAAGAGGGACTCACGAAGCTTAAACTGGAGTAAAACGCCTCGATTTGTAAGGCCTGTGTACCCAGTTATCACCCACAAAAGCTCACATCTAGCTTATGTGGAATATCGAACTCTTAAAATAGTGGTGTGTTACCGATAGAACCTGATTAGAATCTAAGGGAGGTGTTGGCTCGAAAAGGTTTCGAGTCATAATCAACATATTCTAGTAAGTTATATGAGCAGTTGGCGTAGTGGTTAGCGCGACTCGACGATCGTCCCGTTACCTGGGTTCGACTCCCGGACTTCTCAAACATTTTTTTATGGTGATAACCCAACAGTTACTAAAACTTACAGGGGGCCTTTTATCGCCGGCCTAATATCGTCGAAATTTCCCGATTTTAAGCTAAATTTCTGCCAGTGTCAAAATCTCCGGAAGCATCAATAACGCGTTTGAGGTTATTTAACTGCGTTTGGTTGAGTGCGTGATGTTTTTGTATTTTTTTTATTAAAAACTCTTGTAAAACTTCTAATTGAATTGAAACCAAATTTCCAATTATGACGTCAACTTGAACGCCCACGCGTCTTTCTTTCTTGAACGAAAAAAGGTATTTCTGTGAAAACATTTAATATTTTAGAACTTCTGAAAAAGTGCAAAGCTACGCCGAATATTCCATCAGTATGTTGGCCGAGACTCGATCCGGCATTTCTTGTTCGATTTCTGAGAACAGCAAAGTTTGACACCGACAAAGCATTGGAACGCTTAGAAAAATATTTTCAGTTACAAAAAGCTTAGGGTTATTGAATAATAGACATAAAATTATGGAATTTTATGAGGTCAGCGACCTTGAATTGAGTCTGGCTTTCTTGCAGAACGTTTTTTGGAGTGCGTCGAAATCATTTCAGGATTCGGTTAAAATTAAAATTCCGAAAAAATTGCGGTATTCTGAAAATTTTAATGCACCTAAAGATAATTTCGCCGGGTTTTTTTTTATTATTAATAAGTTAATAAACTAGCAACTTCAAATTTTCTCTTAAATCGCGGAAATTAACCCTTTCCTACAGATTGGCCAGAATTGTATGGACATTTCAAGTATGATTCGATAAAGTTTATTCTTAAAAATGGAATTTGCGAACTGATGCCAGAAAAGGAGCGGGTTCGGATAAGGACTCAAAACAATTTCCAAAATAAATTACATCTAAATTTTGTTCTGAATAATTTATATCAACATAAGCCGTCATGACATGTCATTAGAGTGCTGCGCCGAGAAAAAAGGTCATTTTTATCAAAGGGTTGATCAAAATATATCAGATCACGTTTGATCAATCCAAAAATGCAGGCAATATGACTCCTTATTATGTGAGAAGAATAAAATTAAAAAATTTTAGATTTATTTGAATTTTCCAAAATTTAATTATGACTGGATTTTTTTATTTTATATTTTTCGACCGCAAATATTTTGTCAACCCGTTTTCAAATAAATGTCGAAAATAATTTTCTCCAATGAAGGAAAAATACCTCAGACCATATAAAAAACAAAATAACACGCTATACTTCGACACAACTTGAAACTTACTCGGTATGATATTTTTAGTTAAACCCCTTATAAGGACGATGGAGTGACAACAATTGTTTTCAGATTAGAAAAATGGGATCCTGTGGCAGTCACCGTTCATGAAGTTTATCGAGCTGCAATATTTCTTTGGGAATATATTTTACTTGAGTACGTACTGTTACGATTCTTCCGTTTTGTACATTCAAAAATAACTTTTCAAACATTAAAAATTTTTATTTTTAATTCAAAAATTTTAGAAAGTGTAAAATTGACAGTGTAATAATTCAAGGAAATTAAAGGCATTTTTAATTGGTCTTTGATCTGACCAAGAGGAAGATGCAGATTATCTCAATTCTTGACAATAAAAAATAATTCAAATTCAAATTGTAATTATGTTTATGACTATCACAACGACAAAGATTTCAAAACTGCTTGTAAAAATTTTTAAGACCTTGGGAAAGCCAAAATTCATGTTCGTAATCAAAAATATTAAAAAAAAATCGGGTGCCTTTTTTCCCGCAATTAATTAAGAAAAAAAATGCGGTTTTAAAAGTAATTTACAGTACTAATTTTTTGAAAAAAAAAATTAAATCATCAAAAAAAGCTTCTGAGCGGGATCAGAACAAAAATTTAAAATTTTTTTCTTATTACACATAGCCCAAAATGAATCATCGTAACCGTTTAGGTTCAAGGAATAAAAGGTTGGTAAAAATAGTACTCTTTTTTCAAAAATTACTAAAATCAATTTTTGAAAATGTGTTTCTTTAGAAGTTTTTTAAGGGTTTTTTTCCATTACACCAAAAGTCAAAAACGATCACGTGACCTAAATAAGGTTTTGGTTCAAGTACACAAATAGTGATCAAATAACGCTTTTTTGGCTGATAAACACCTAATCTAAGAGTTTTGAACATAATGAATTTTCCAAAATGGTCACGTGATGCTTATTTTTCAAGTAATAAGGATTAATTTATGACATATTTCAAACCTTATTTTTAAATTAGTCGTCAACGTGATTTTATTCGGACTTTAAATGTAATGAGAAAGAAGTCTTTAAAACGTTTGAATTTCAATCCAAAAGTTTTTAATGTAATTGAGCACTTTTAAAAAAACGTATATTGTGTAGCCGGTATATCAAATTACCGGTAAATTCAAAGTTTATCTTAGAGACTTGTAAGTACCTTCAAATAATTCGGAAGGGTCAACTTTCTGATGAAAATATCAGCAACTATGGGTGAATATGTACTAATCTGCCAGAAAGCAACAATCCCCTGTGAAATCTCAAAAAATTTGACCCATTTGTTGCTCTCCAGTGACCGTTAAGTACATTAATTGACTTTTAGTTGCTAATATTTTCCTTGGAAAGTCGACCTTTCCGATTCTTTGAGGTACTTACACAGCTTCTACGATGAACTTGAAATTGGCTTGGATCTTGTCATCACAAATAATTCTTTTTTATTTTTAAGGAGCAGATTTTGGAGAAATTTACTATAAAAACATTCAATTTTTTGCAGATTCAATACTGCACATTGGTGACAGTTTCATAATTCAAATTTTGAAAATGTCAAATTCACCTTGATTCGTATTACTTATGCACTTCTTTGTGAGAATCGTGAAAAGGAGAGAGTTTTTTAATTTTCTTATTCACATTTGATAACTTTTAATAAATTTTCACAAATTGTTTTTATAGGGTTGTAGATAATTCTTTGAATAATATGATTACCAATGAAAACATATATTTGAAATGAATCTTCGGTTATATGCTTGATTAAAAACGTCTTGGTCACGAACGGGAGTTAATGAATTTATTTAATAGTGAAATCTATGCAGATCAATGGGCTGAGAGTCATTGGAGATCAAGGAGCTCTCACTTGGGCTCATATTAGAGCTACACACATGAGAGTCACGAAAAATGTGGGCACAAGCAGTAGATGGTTGCTATCCGATAAGAAGTAAAAAGCAGCAATGATCAAGGTGCGATTTTAAATATTTTACTATGTTTACAGTTTTATTTTTCAATTTGTTTTTAGTTCCCTGGATGGTTCATGACAATTTATGCAATTTATAACAAATTTATGTCCAGCAAAATGAATGAACGAATAATTGCTCATCGGAAAAAATGACGATTTAGGATAGATATATCTCAAACTAGGAAATTTCAATCAGAAGCAGTTTTTAAATCGATTGGTTTCTAGGGGATTCTATAGACTTGCCAAAGCTTATCATCTAGAAGCAATCAAAGATTGATTCTTAATGTGTGTTTTTTTTACTTTATTGTTGAATCAGCAGAGCTGGTTAAGTGATATAGATGAAGGACAAAATCGAAAAAAGTTCCCGTAAAAATTTGAAAATTTTTGTTGAAATTAAACTAAAAGTTTTGCTTTTAGTGTTAGAACGGTTTTATAATTTCAACGTTGTGAATTCGGAAAGAATCATTTTTTCTAAATTGGCTCAAGAATTTTGGTTAATTTACCAAGGTATTAAACCGCGGCTTCCAAAGAAATGGATTTTATTCCCTTTTCTATCCTTTTCAAAGCAAAAAGATAGGATGGTAATTGCCAAGGCATGGCTTTTTTGGAAGCCTAGTATTAACTCCCGTAGTGTCTTTTGCGCTATCCGTGGCGCAATGGCCTTTGAATGCAATTAGGACCTTTAAGGGAGTACTGGTCGCATTTTAAAGGCCCAAAAACAGGGTTTTCAGCGTCGCCTCAATGAAGTACTTTCACAAAACAAATCGAAGGCCTTGATTGGCGGACCCAATCAGCGAAGACTTTCAAAAGTGGCACTATTTTCACTCAAAAGCCTACTCTCGCTGAGTTTTGAAGATAGAGAATACGTTTATAGCTTTTTATTGACACAGAGAACTGTGAGCAGAACCCCAAGTTCAGTTTTACTCAAAAAATTTCATCCGGCGCTTAAATGAGCAAAAAACTGTTTTTGGCTTTATGTTGAGTGCCTCGGGGAAAATACTACTCCTCCCTGGATTTTGACGGGCGAAACCTAAAACTGGTATGTATACGATCCTTAGGATACGCGCAAAACCCCAAGTTCGACAATTTGCATTTTTGTATCTCGTCTTTTTGGAAACCGCGATTCAAATTCTCAGAAATTTCCAAAATTGAATAAAATGAAAGAAATATTTTCTCAAATCGCGATAAAAATACTTTTTTCATGACATTAAAAATAAAAAGACTTCTTATCAACTTATTTTTGTCCATATTTTCATGAAAAAAATATTTTTAAGATAATCTAGAAAATTTCATGTCCGAGTTTCTTCACATGACGACGCAGTACTCCCTTAACCCGTGTGAGCACAACACCTATATATAGGGTGACTGCATATTAAAATCATCTAAATATGCAAAAAAACCATTCAATCATACAATTGTCTTCTTGCGAAATACAATTATAAAGAATTTTGCAAGATTTAAAAAAAAGTGACTTATTTTTTTTTTGGAAAATTTTGTTCAACATTTTTACGAAGGGTTGATTTTTGTGAGATTTTTTTTCCAAATCTTTTACTTAAAAATTAAATGCGGACCTAATTGCGCGTCAATTAAAATTTGAAAATAGCCAGTTTTTTAGGAAAGTGTTTTGTCGCATGGTTGACACTCAAAAACAAAGATTAATTGTATACAGGAACAGCATATTTTTTTTCACCAAGGTGAATTTCAAAATTGTCAATTTTAAGTATTTCACGAAAATATTTTAATTATTAAAAAATTAATTCGAGCAATTAAACTATTGTCCACAGAGTCACTGATTTAGTATATGCGACCCAGAAATATATATCAGAAGTGTACTTTCTGCTTTTATAGGGAATAACCATTTTTTATGAAAATTGTGATTTTTTTCATCAAAATTTCAAAACCTATTTAAAAATAATTTTTGATTGATTATATAAATCAATAATCAGAAAAAACGATGACCACCTGATATTGTATCACCTGATATGCTTGTCACTTTGCTCTTATCATAAATTTTCTAGAACTAAAAATCAAATTCTAGAATATCAAATGTCCGGATGCAAAAATATATCGTTTGAACTTCCTTATGCCCAAAAAAAATGAAACTCTTGAACTTACCTTGGCTTTCGTAATAGGCGGTTGAACCAGTCACCTATAATATAGGTGTCAGTGCCTTGGCGAACTTTTTTTCCTGTGCTCACACGGTTAATCATGTAGTGAATTAAAATTTACAAAGGAATGATCCGATTCGACTATTTGATTATTGACGTTTGTGCGTTTTTTTTTTCGAAAAATCTTTTACTTTATTACAGTACTTACTTTTTTTGCAGATGCAATACCCCAAAGTTGGTGACGGTTATTTAAATTTTGAAAATCTCAAATTAAACCCTAAAATTTTTCGTTGTTATTTATGCACTTGTTTGTGAGAATCGGCAAAAATGAGAGAGTTTTTAATATTTCTTATTCACATTTTGATTAACTTTTTCAAAAACTTTTTTAACAAATTGTTTATTAGGACTGTAAAATTTTTTGAATAATATGATTATGCATTGAAAAAATAATATGTTGATAATGAAGTTTTTGGTTATAATGCTTAATTCAACGCAAACCCCGCCACGGATGAACGCAAAGACACTACGGGTCCAAAGATTTTCGGCCACTACGGGAGTTAAACATTTAAAAAGATATTCTTTTCCGTGGCCAAAAGGGTCAAAACTTTATTTTAGTAAAAAATTTCTTTTTTTTTCGTTTACTTATTTTTTTGATAGGTATCATAAAAAATGATTATTGATTCCTGAAAAAATCAAAGTTTTTCAAATTAGCCAGTTCATCGGTGTTTATGAAATTTTTTTTGATCATTTTTGATTAAAGTTGTCATGTATACATACTATGTATTCTGAATTATATGACGCATACCTTGAACTAAATTTCAACAGTGATGTTGCCGAACTTATAAAAAAAGTGACGTCATGATTTGAAATATTTTCCTGAGATTATCTTCTCGATATTAAAAATTTTTGAGAGGGCAATTATGCAAAACACCAAAGCTGATATATTTTAGGCCTCCCGAGAAATCGATTTCCGGTGCTACACCACGTGATCTTGGTTGTTTATAAAATTTGCAGAATTGTCAATCTGGAGCGAATTTTATGCTTTAACTTTATGCTTAAGGGGGTGGGTGTCGGTGTTTTTTGAGCCCTTTATAGAATTACTTTTGATACATTAATATGGTTATGACTAAGTTGACCCAAGGAATCTCATGGTTGGGCAATTATTTTTTTTTAAAACAATTCTAGTTAACAATGTAAAATATGTATAAGTATATCGAGGGGTTAAATATTGGAGAACTAATAGTAAAACTATGATGTTCGTCAAGTTCACACAATCCGTTCACTTGTATGACTTTGAACTAGGGGCCAGATTTAGGTGTAGACTCTTAGTGACCTTTGCCTAAGGTCTATTACTTTATTGCAGGTCTTTTAATGTTATTGATATATAGAAATAATCACTAGAAGTATCTTGATATATGTTTTCTCTTTATCATTCTCTAATCTCTTTTCGCACTCAAAAACAGCTGCACGCTCGCGACAGAGGTACGTGAACCAGCGTTGGTTTCAGTCGTTGGCGCTTGCGGCGGAGTTATAAATTAAGGCGCAAAAGTTAAGAGCTAAGATGAAGAAGAGACAACCCATGCAAATACATTGTGTGTCTCTTACACTTTTTATTTAGGAAGTTTGTACTGCACCTGCCGGCAACAGACTTCGCATTAACTACTCCGTTGAACATAAATTAATTGTTAAACTAAGGATAACCAAAAAAATTACTGAAATTTTCAATGATTCGATATTTTTTTTGCTTTAACCCGCATAAAAACAGGTACTTCCACCCTGCCATGCCATGACACCTTTTTTTATTGAGAAGATGTGATACGACCCACACGAAAACGATGGCCTGAACATTAAATTATCGGTAATGTCTGAAATCGATTCTAGAATTTTCAATTATCTCTTTAGCCCAACATGTAAACCTAAATTATCGAACTTATGACGCTGAATTAGGTATAAAAATTGATTTAGTCTGCTAAGCCCCACTATTTTCTATCAGGGTGAAATCTCAGGCTTCAATTTGATGGGTACTTTGTTAACTTCCGATCGCACGAAAACTTTCTTTTTTTCGACACTTTCATTTCCGATCGAGTCCTCCCTTATTCACCCTTTCACATTTTTCAAAGAATTCTAAAATTTTATTCAGGAAAGTTCTTTCTCATCACTTTTACCGCATTATATTTATCTCCGTTATTCGAAGAATGGTTTCCATGTCTAACATTCGTCCTAAAGAAGATAGAGTTTTGAGTCGAAAACTGGCAAAATCCGGCGTTTAAGTGAGAATTTTTAGGAAGAAAAAAGTCCAAATTCGAAAATTCCTTTCTCATCACGTTTTTGTTCTCATTATTCGCTACTTATTCGTCCTTGTGTCATTTTTTGAAGAGCTTTGTATGTCGCGGTCTAAAAGAGATAGATTTTTTAAAACCGTTTAGTGCTCTAGAATAGATCACCACCTGGGTGAACTGGTGATGTAACAAGGTTGACTAGAGATGTGTGAATCGTTTAGACGAAGGCTAGGATCTACAAACGATCTTATGCTTCCAGATTTTTACAACTGCCCTTAGTTTGATCTGAGGCGTTGATTGAAGGTACCAAAAAGCGACACCCACCCCCTTAAAACGCCACCCCCAAAAAAGTGAGTGAGTATTGCGAAATAAGATTTAAATTTAACTTTTTTTTAACTTCTTTGACCACTCAAAACAGCGCTACCAAGTGATTGCACCAAAAAACAATTTCGGCAAAAATTTCGAGCGTGAAAAACTACCCTACATGTAGATCATTAAGTTTTAGGTTTATAGGACTTTTTTATAAGGTAGCTGATTTTTTGCTCGGGACTCCCCCCCCCCGAGTCGGGAGGCCTTGAAATATTTTATTGTTTGACAATTAGAATGCTAAATGCGCGTGGTTACGTTCAAAAACCTACTTAATGCAGTCATTTTATTTTAGAAATAAAAAACGATGATTTGGGAAACTGACCATAAACACTAAGTTTCTAAAATGAAAACGTTTGTTTTAACTGACCCTGATATTGAAAAATGTCTACTCAGAAACATGAAATACATATATTCGGCGGGACAAAAAACTCAATTTATACCATGGACGACAACTGTTCTGAATATATTTTGGTTAAAGTGGTCAAGGTCAAATTAATCTCCCTTTCCCAGTCACCTGAAAAATGTAAAACTAACACCAGCTTCCTTTTCGTGTCTATAAAATTCATTTCTTCATAACAATAATGTCTTAAATATTTAAAGAGCTTGACATAATCGTGCCAGATCTCAGAAAATCAAATAATTATTTTCATTATTTGTTACTTTCAAAATCAGCAGTTTTCTAGATGCAATAAAAGGAACTGGTCTTGAATTATTATAGGTGGCGCTAGAGCTGAATTTATATCTACAAATTAAAATACTTTAATTCGGCTCTAGCGCCAAGTGTAGTTAATATTGACCCATCGTTCATAATATTCTCAACAAAGAAAATCTGATTGCGCTTATTTTGCTGGCACCGAAGCATGAAAATTTTCTGGTATGATAACCGGTGTCTTTTTTACACATTTGGTGTTGTTTAGTCTGTTAGCCAAAGTATAGCTTGCCAATAAAAACGGACAAAACACCAATCTAGTTTTTAAGCCGGCATGCCGCGGCATTCGCCGTTTTTTTTTAAATGTTCAAATAAATCAAGAATAATAACGTTAATCTTTTAAATTCGCAGAACTCACGAATTTCTTGTAAGGGTGTGGGTTTGGCTGATTAGGTTGTTTTCGACGTGGTTTCTCGGTAAACTGGCAGAAGTTGTATCGCAAAAGTTTGCTCAACTAGAGAAATCAGTCTCCAAGATCATTTCAGCACTTATTTTAAGACGATTTGAAATAAGGAATTTCAAACATAAAAAATCGGTTTTAATGTGTTTAAGCTATATTTTAGAGAACTTTTTCCTGGTCATTTAAGAAGTAGGATTTTTTTGTTGTTCAAAAATTTTTCAAAAAAAATGGATTTTTCGGTCAATTTTTCGTGATTTAACACGTAGTCTTGAATCCAGTTCCAGCGAAGCCGTGTGAAGTGCTAGAAAGCTGATTTTTTGGCCAGTGAAAATTATGCGTTTTTTGGCTAGCCATTTTTTTGATTGAGGGTCGGCGACCAATATTTGACCTTTCAAATATAATGACCAGTCAAAGTTCAAGGTCAATCTCAAGGTCATCGTATAGACTTAAAAGTACCCCCAAAATAATTGGAAGGGTCGACTTTCTTATGAACGTATTAGCAACTATGGGTCAATAAGGTACTGAAAGGTCGCTAGTGAGCAGCTGTCCGCAACTTTTGAAAAAATTTTTTGGCTTTTTTTTTGAAGCTCTTGTTAAGGGTAGTGTGCGCTTCTTTTAAGGGTAGTGTCGACAAACGGCATGAACTTTGAATTCGCATTTCCCACCCTAGTTTACACCCTTTACCAATTAATATGATTTTATGAAATTTGGCACGATTATGTCAGGTTCTTGAAAGATTCTAGAAAATTAAATGATAAAATGAATTTTGAAGACTATAAAAGAAAGTTCGTGCAAGTTGAAAATTTTGAGGTGACTGAGATAAGGATATTAATTGCATGATGTTTAACTAACGATAATTGAAATTCCTCAAGGTTTTATTTATATTCAATTTTTCAGAGAATTATGACATTCACCTAGAAGACAGCAGGCTGCGAAAACGATTGATAAGGTGCATATTCCACCTTATCTTTCTTGACATAATATATATTAAATAAATGCAATCCTAGATTATGCGGCATAACTTATGCCTAATTAAATATTTTGTAAAAACAAGGCGCGAATCAATTAGAATCTAAAATGATCGATAGGCCGGTGTTAATAAAACCGTGTTATGACTATACCTAGTTATCATACCGACTAAGGTCATCTCTCACGTCCCTTAAAATCGTTGCCAAACCGTTTTCCCCAAACAAGTTATGAAGACTATTCATCCAGAATATAATTAACCCTTGTTCGCATATCACTTTATCACACTTTTGTAAATATCCCGGCCCTTATTAGCAAACGGAGTGTATTTTTTAGTAGTAGGGCCGAGATATTTACAAATGTGGGATTTAGAAAAATATTCACGAAGAAACCAGAGCCCTTTTAAAGGCTCAACTTTTAGCCATAGAACCAATAGAAGCCAAAGGTCAAACCAACTCAAGCAAAAAACAAAACAAACTCAATCCAAGCTCAGCTACGTTTTTTTTTCGACCCAAGCCAGAAAAACTCGCCAGCTTTGAGCGGTGCGAACAAAAAACTTATACAGTTACTGTATTGGCTTGACTTTGGCTTGATCAATATGGCAAATATCAAGCCAAGCTGAAATCAAGCCAACTCAATCAAGCCAAGCTGAAATCAAGCCAAGCTCAATCAAGCCAAGCTTCTAAATTACCGACATGACCAAGCCAAGCTTAATCCAAGCCTACAAAATTGGTTGGCTTTGGCCAGGTCTGGTATACATAGCTATCCCACCATTAATTTCGACTTATAGAAATAATAAGTGGATTCTTCTGAAACTTCGAGGAGGTTAATAATACATAAAAAAATTGAAAAAAAAATATGAAATTTTTTTTTGGACTTAACGTGATCAAAATATAGCGATTTTTCGTATTTTCAGTATTTAATTATTTTAAAACAGATGCCGCATCGGTATTTTTTGGGTCAACGCCACTTATGAATGAAAATTTTGGCCGAAAATCGATTGGTGGAATAGCTAGGTATACAGGTAAAACATCAACCTTCAATGTTCTGCACGATGCAGTTCAAAGTTCATAAACGAGTATCACTTTGGCATATTTTTGATGAACTAAATATTTGTTTTCAAGTTGAATATTTCAACATATAATTTTTTTCTACATAAATTTAAATATGATTTTTCGAAAGTTAACTTGGAAATTATCATTTTTTCCCCATAATTTGTCTCTGGAATAGAAATTTTTAATTAAATTGACCTCAAAGACCTTTCTTAAAACTGGCTCATCTCAAATTTGTATTCCATGTCTAGGTCGATAATGATTTGTTAGCAGTTAGATTGAAATGAAAAATTGCTTTTGAGTGAACTGACCCTGACAAACCGATAGGTAGATACGGTACTACCGGTAAGATACTAACCTTACGTAACCTTAGCGGACAAACTAGTGTAGATAGCGATTTTTAGTTTTGACCAATGTTTTTTAAATTACTAATTACATATTATCAAATCTTATCATTGTCTTCCACAGTTCTCATAAAGACTCGCCCTGACCACCCCCTTAATGACGTGACAACAATTAAATCGCTAACACTTCTACTTTTCCGATAATATGAGTTTAAAGTCCAGCCATAAAAGCTCTGGTGCCTGAGGGGGATATCAATACTAAAATAAGTGAGGGGTTAATGAAGTCAATACACAACACACGAGATGATGACACTCATTGTCAGTGGATTATAATCTTTTCAAAGAGAAACTTTATGACGTTTTTCCAAAGAAATATTTGCCACAAGATATGGGTGGCGAAGTTCCTGAACGAAATCAAATAGAATGGACCTCGANTTTTCAACATATAATTTTTTTCTACATAAATTTAAATATGATTTTTCGAAAGTTAACTTGGAAATTATCATTTTTTCTCCATAATTTGTCTCTGGAATACAAATTTTTAATTAAATTGACTTCAAAGACCTTTCTTAAAACTGGCTCATCTCAAACGCATCATTTTCGATATATTTGATAAGGGAAATTTAAATAATATTTTTCGAAATTTGTATTTAAATATTTATATTATTAATTAGTTATATTATTAATTATTAATATTATTATAAATTATTCAAGTGTAATACAGGCCTACATCCAGAGTTCCTGTTAAAAAACGATAAATGGTTATTTCATCATTTCAGTGAAGAAAGTTCAGTGAGAATGATTCACGTGTTACACGTCTTTACACGTGACTTCCCGTTTTATTCCCTCGACGAAGGCTTTCAAAACGTAAAATACAACTTTTATAATTTCAGCAACAAGTTTTATAAAGCGTTTGAAAGAATAAAAAGTCGTCGACTTGAGCCACTAAAGTGGCGCTTCTCACGAAAGTTAATTTAATGAGCCGGTTAGGCTGGACTCGACCCTAGTCAAAAATGATATTTTGCTCGAAATGATAAATATACAATTAACCCTCTCAGGCACAGAGCCATAAAAGTGGCTTTCATTTTTTTGAAAACACCGGAAATGACAAAAATAATTAAAATAGAAGTTCAAGGTTCGAATCGTCCAAAGAATTTGCGGTTAATTTTTGAAAAATGAAAATAAATTTTTTCTGGTGAGTCGTTCGAAATATATCATTCTACTTTTTCTGTTGGTCTTTCGCAAAACATCTTAAAACAGCTGGTAATTAGAGACCGGAAATCGGATATTATTTCTGAGGAAATCATTTTTTAGGAAATTTAATTTTTAATATTTCACAGTTAAGTTTTTTGTTCTAAGGTCTCTGACTGACTTTTTATTTATTTGAGAGTAAATTCTTCTAAAATCACAAATGTTTTCCACAGCGGATATGAAGTGCTCAATATTTCAATTGTCTTAATATAATCATATAAAAATTAAAGTCTATTCTTTATCTTAAGGGGTGGTCAGGGTAAGCTTTTTTGGTCATTTTCGACTTTGATCGTCAATTGTGAGAAAACAAGATATGACAAAAAATTAAAATTGATGGTTTTTGAACCCTCAGACAATTTCACGCAATAAATGAATAGTCAAAAGAACAGGTGCACTTTGACGAACTTGTAAAATTTATTTTTGCTCCAAAATATTTCAAAATCAGAATTTATATTAAATCGACCTCTGCGAATTCATTTTTGAAAGTTTTAACCTCGTATCTACTTTAGTTTTTGAGTGAGAGTGAAATTACGATTTAATTTCAATGTTTATGACCTTTAGATTTTGATAAGAAAAATTATTTTATTTTCATAATTTTCCTTGGATAATTTTGTGTAATAGCATGTGTGAATAAAAACCTTTTAATTGTCTATAAACAAAATAAGCGATGTTTGCGCATGGTGTGAAAGCCTTATTTACATATTGACAAAGGTTTGAAGTTGACAAATAAATTTGTTCCGAATCAAAAATAAACAATTTCTCAGAAACAAAAGTTTTTAATAATTTTTCAATGAGAAAACAGTTCAGAGACCGCATATTTACTATAAAAAATATTTTTACCTGTAAATATACACCCATGAATGCATAATCAGCACAAATAAAGTGTAAATTGACTTGACGATAACGGACAAACTAGTGTAGATAGCGATTTTTA
>SCLH01000199.1:0-16830 GCA_004367855.1 Oikopleura vanhoeffeni
AATTCTAGATATGGTATCATTTCAGAATACAAAAAAATGAACTCGCAAGAAAAAGGTGGTCTAAATGACTTTAAAAACTAATTACAAAAAACATCACTTTTTTCGTGAGCAAATAAGTGACATGTGCAATTATTCTAATTTTTCATATCTTTCAAACCCGTCTGTAAGGCACTACTTATAAAAAATTCTATTGTATAAAACCCCACGATTGAACACCTCGGCAAAGAAAGCGGGGTGATTAGGTCGTGGGACTGCATTTTATTTTTTCTTGTACTTCAAATCTTTTTAATAAAGTTCTAAAATTATCGAAAAAAAAAAATGAAAGTATTTCAATATGATAGTTGTTCAGATTTTTGCGCCTTTTCAATATTTCAATTTTTAGCCTAATCAATGTAATAATGGCGCGCATTAAATCAACATGAAATAGTGATTGCGAGAAATATAAAATAAATTATTAAAATTTCCTTGGTTCAAAAGTTTAATATGATAATAGAGAAGGATTTATGAAAAAGAGAAAAGAAATCGCATGTACCGTTCGTGAGGTATATTTTTTTTTGTAAAATAATCTACATTTTGCCTATAATTAACTAAAGCAAGGAAGTTTCAAAAATAATTTTCGGCGAATTAAGATGAATTTATAAAATATTCTTGGTTGCAATTGTAGAGAATTTTTTTCTGACCAATAATATCGCCATTATGTGATTTTTGGAAACGTGGATATGACGGTATACTTCAATGGAAAGAAATACCAGCAATTAGGTTTTATGCATTTAAAGGTTGATGTGATAATATTTTCTAAAAATGAATCAATTTTTGACTTTTCAAGGTTACGGACTACAATATACAATTGGAAAAATAAACGNTATTTTTTTTTATTTTATTCACAGATTTCAAAACAAAATAATAAAAAAAAATTTGGACAAAAAATGCGGAAAATTTTTATAATGCTTTGATTTTTTAGTGTCCGAAGATATACAGATTTAAAACAAAAAATAGAAGTTCTTAATTATATCCAAAATAATCCTGGAGTTTCTTTTGCAAAAGTTTCGAAGCATTTCACAAATTCAACTGAGAATAGCGTTAACAAGACAATCGGTTCATGTATACTTTCAAGAACAAGGAACTAATTGAAAAAATGATGAAAAACTTGAAGAAAAAAGAACTTCAAAACGAAAAAAAATTATGCATTTTTGAACGCTGTAACCTCACTAGAAGTCGAATAAACAAACTCGCAAATATGTGCATTCGCGATTTTTTCAAATACTTCAATATTTTGAACAATGAAAATATATAAAATTGTTTTTATATCGTATTAATCTAACGTTCGTATACATATGTACCTGATTTCAATAATAAACCACTTCATTTAAAAAATAACAGTTTTTTCAAAAATAATATTTTTCATCAAAATCGAAAAGTGTCAGGACGTTTGGTAAAATGTATCAAATTGAAATTTTTGTCAGGACGTTTGAAGAAACTGTCAGGACGTTTGTTGGCAGGACGTTTGAGTTTGTGGTGTATATAAATTCTAAATAAAGAGCTTTTTATGATCCGGCGACTGAACAATTCTAGAACGTCAAATAACCGACGATTTTTAACAATTTCAGACTTCAAAATCTATCTCCGAGGATATGTTTGCAAAATGGCTCAAATTTTTATCAAGTATTTCTCAGAAAATATGCAAGAGATAATGGAGAGCTTTTTTGTAATTTACAGCTAAAACTCGAAATATGATTTTTTGGTCATTTTCGAAAAAATTTACGAAAAAAAAAGAACTTCGATTTTTTCGAAAGTAGGCTCAAAAGAAAGTCAGTGAAACACTGATGAGAAAGTGGGCTTAGGTCAAGACGATATTTTGAAGTCTGAGTGGTCAAATTTTAGGACACGTAATTTATTAACTTTATTTTTTCAAAAATACTTCGGAAAAATCGAAAAAATGCGAAAATTTCGAAAAAAATTTTTTGATGATTGAATACCTCTAAGGCCTTTAATTAATCAGACAGATATACGGTATATCATAAACCCCCTTAAACGGTTCTATTTAAACCTTTATTTTCTCAAACATTTATCAAGTTCACTGACTTCAAATTTTAAATTTTATATAATATAGAATTGATTCTATGCTTGAGCCCTGAAACTAAAAAATAAATAAATCAACATTATTTCTTCAGTAGTTTTTCCATTATAACTTATAAGGGCTCAAAGCAGCGCCTAAAATCAGGCAATGGGCAAAGTTTTCGTGTGAGAAGGTTAAAAACAAAAAAATATGATTATGGGGATGATCTCCGAAAAATTTTGAACAAAATCATTTGGAGATCTACATTTCTAAAAATTGTTTTTTAATTACCAAACCCATCATAATTTAAAATTACAAAAAAAGGGTCTTGATTGTGAATAAACAGCGAAATTCAGACTTGAAAATATAAAATTATGTGACATTCACATTGTGACCTCAAAAAAGGTACGGATGTGAACACGACTCTCTATTTTTAAATCAACATCAGCACAATAGCGATAACTGATAGCAAGGGTAAAGTGAGATTATATACACTAATCACATTTTTGTGCCAATCCCGGCTCTACTACTTAAAAACACACCACGTTTGCTAATCAGGACCAGGAATGGCACAAAGTGTGATAAGGGGATATATCAGAGTTTGTAACGATTTTAGACAGGCCGTAGTCGTTCAGGAACGATTTCGGTAGTCTCTGAACTTCACAGTCTGAACTTCAGACTCTGAAGGGCCCAAATGACCTTTTGAGTCGAATGATATGTTAATGAGGAAGAAAAAACCATCTTAAAATTTTTTCGAAAAAAGGTTCAATATGACCAAAATCGGGTTTAAAAAGATTATTTTTGTTTAATTAGATTTTTATCTAATGAAAATTCATCCGTCCGCGCCAGTTTTTTTCATAACTTAGTTCGGAATGTTTAATACAATTTGTCATTGATGAAGCAAAAAATGACGCCTAGAACAGGCCTGGCCACAGCTGGCTTGATTTTTTAGCTGGGCTTGGCTTGATCAAGCCAAGCTTTCAAAATGTAATTTTCAAGCACGCTTGACTTTGAGTTTGGCTTGGCTTGATCTTAAAATTTGGCTTGGCTTGATTTTTTGGCTTGGCTTGATTTTTGGCTTGGCTTGACTTTCTGGCTTGGCTTGACTAGAATTTTGTGGTAAAGCTTCATTTTTTTGGCTTGGCTTCACATTCTTAAGCTTGGATTGACTTTCTAGAACAAAAAGTTTTTGTTTGGTAAAAATATTCAAAAAGAAAATTTTTGTGAAAAAGAGGATAAAAATGAAGAAGGAATCACGAAACAAGCAAGATCAATGCAGAATTTGCCTGATGACGATGAATGTATCGTCAGTGCGCCGGCATACAAAAACCAATCGTCCAATATTGGTTTTTTTGGCTGCAAAAAAAAGGATTTGCTGCAGGTTGTATAGAAATATAGAAGTTAAACAAATTTTGATCGTATTAATTTCTTCATAAAAAACTATGATTGAGCAAAAAAAATTTTAACAATCGTTTTTGGGTCATCTTTAGCCATTTTTTGAAAAAATTGTAACAAGATTTTTTTTCTCCTCATTCACTTATTCATCGATACTATGGGTCATTTGGGGACTTTCAAAATCGGTCCTGACCAACCGCGGCCAATCTTATGCCAATATCGCCAAAAATTTTTGTGTAATCTCCCCCAGGTTTGTATAAGGGATCATCCCCGACTGGATTTTTGATCCCCGTTTTTTGCCTATTTTTTACCAAAACTAACGAAAAAGATGGAAAACCCACGTTAAAGCCATCCCTTTCAAAACCTTGGTCTCGCCGTCTTTCATTAATATTCGTAATTTCGAGTGGTTTGCTGTGACAAAATACTACGCACCTTTTTATAGTCGTAATTGTTTCAAATAAGTTAAGTCAAAAAATACGTCAAGCCAAGCCAAGTCAAAAAATCAAGCCGAGCCAGAGAATCAAGCCAAGCCACAAAGTCAAGCCAAAAAAAATATCAAGCAAAGCCAAAATCAAGCCAAGCCAATTTCAAGCCAATCTAAAGCAAGCCAAGCTTATAAATTTTTGACATGACCAAGCCAAGCTAAAGCCTAAAAAATTGGATGGCTTTAGCCATGTCTGGCCTAGACCCCCGCTCAAAAATATGATTTTTTTGTGATTATAAATTAGTTGAATCTTTGATTTGTGAAAATTTTATAGACAACTAAAGGCCTTGGATGACAACAGGTGATACTACAGGCGATTTTATGTTAAGGTGGTGTCAACATCACAATTGTAAGGATTTATGGAAAAGATTAACATTTAAAATAAATCAAGAAAGCCATTGAATAGACATATTTTGTAGATTCATTCTTACATATTTAAAAAAACGAATTTTTGTGGATCGCTGACTGTTTGAAAGATAAATTTCTTCAAAAGTGACTTTCGGCCCCGGAAATGAAACCGCAGTATGAAATTAGACTAGTTAACATATTTTTGAAAATTTCATTAATTAGAAAAAGAGCTGCAATTCTTAACACAAATAAACAAAATTTTGGCAATTTTTAAATCATTGCGAATACATTTACTCGGAAGAAGGATTTTTCGAAAATCGTTCCAATGTGACCCAGCGCCCTAAAGTGGCCCAGCGCCTTGATCCAAAATCGCCCTCTTGTGACCCAGCGCCCTAGTCTAAAAATCGCCCTAATGTGACTCAGCGTCCTTGTCGAAAAATCGCCTCAATGTGGCCCAGCGCCCTGGTCGAAAAATCGCCCTAATGTGACCCAGCCGCCCGGCGAAAAAATCCGCGCCAATGTGCCGCCCTGGTCAAAAATCGTGTAATGTGACCCAGCGCAGGTCGAAAAATCGGCCAATGACCCACGCCCTGGTCGAAAAACCGGCCCAATGTGACCCTACGCACGGCCGAAAAAACAAAACCGCCCAAATGTGAACCCAGCGTCCTGGTCGAAAAATCGCCCTAATGTGACCCAGCGCCTGGTCGAAAAATCGCGCCAATGTGACCCAGCGCCCGGTTGAAAAATCGCGCTCAATGTGACCAGCGCCCTGGTCGAAAAATCGCGCCAATGTGACCAGCCCTGCGAAAAAAATCGCGCCAATGTGACCCAGCGCCCTGGTCGAAAAAATGGCCCAAGCAAAATTTCCAAAAAAAAAGTGGTCTAGTCGGCCCAGGCCCAGCGAAATTTTTCAGTTTGCCGATCCCTGATTGAGGCCAGGCTTGTAAAAGGGAAAGCTCCAAGTTTTTTTGTTCCCCGAAGGGCCCCTTTTTCCTTCCCCGGTCAAATTTAGCGTGGGCGCTGAGAACATAAAAGTTGGGTCTATAGTAAATTCACAGGCGCAGCTAGAGAGCTTAACTTCGAAATTTGAGTATTTCTGAAAAATGACCAACTTTCTTAGAAAACTTTTATCCAGGGTTAATCAACCCAAAGGAATTCGAAAATCATATCGAAAATTTTTAAAAATGACCGTAGGCAGAGCTAAAATCTAAAATTTGATTATTTTAAAAATAAACAACTTTTCGAGAAAACTCGTATTCTGGGTGAAGCAACACAAAGGAATCGGATAATCAGATTGATTTTTTCCAAAATTGACCACAGGCGGAGCTGGGGCACTAAAATTTCCAATTTGACGATTTTGAAGAAAACAACTTTAACAAGAAATTATTTATAACCCTTGTTACAATTTCTTATAAAATGTGTTTTTGCTCAAGATAATCAAATTGGGAAATTGAGCGCTTTAGCTCCGACTGAGGTCAATTTTGAAAATTTTTGATATAATTCACGAATTTTTTTGTGTCTCGATAACTTATTGATATCAACCAATTTGGAATTGAAAACGAAAATTTATGAAACAAAGGGGGTTTTACATTTATAATTTTAAATTTTCAGAAAATCACCCCAAATTAGCCGATAGAAAAAAATGGTTAATAAATAATTTCAACTTTTTAGAAAATGAACCACAAATCGAAATTTTCAATATTATTTTTGAATTCTTTGGGTCCATTCATTCTAGGCTCAAATCACGGTGGATACAGAGCGTACCGTAAGCTACCTATAACTTATATTCCAAGATAATCATTCGCCTACGCTTTCATTTTTGTTAAATGGGTGATAAGTTATTACCGGCCGAGCAAAAAATGTTAAGTTATCTGATTTATTTTAAAAAAATAGTTATCACTGATAACTATTTTTTTAAAATAAATAAATAGAAATATCACGTGCTATTCCTTACTGACGGAGATCTATAACTCGAGATATACACATGATAGGAAGTTAATTTTTGCGGCATTCGAAATTTTGTTGTCGATTTCATTCCAAAAAAATAAAAAAATCACTTTCGGACAAAAATTTTTTCCGAAATTTCGCATTCTCTCTTAGTATTTTATGCTGTCAATTTCCTTATATTCAGAAATTTGGGGTGACCGATGGTTATGTAAGCTATAAGAAAAAATAAGTTAATAAACGTTTTTTTTCAAAAAAATTAAAAATTGGGAAATCTGGCGAATCAGACGCAATCGAAACTTTGAACGTCTCCCATAAGAAACCAAACAAGATATTTTCAAACGAATGCCAAAATTACCGAGCACACAATTTGTGATAAGTGCTTTTTAAAAAAATCTGACATCAGTGCTCCAAACGAAATTGAATAAATGCTTAATACACCGAAAACAGTCAATTGAACATGTCATTTTTGTCGATTTTGAGCAAATAGACCAAAAATTACATTTCCAATTCCAAAAATCTTCTTTAAGGGGGTGCCATAAAGTCGGAAGACTAAAGTAAATATAACCTACGAAAAAAATAAGTCAGTATATTTTTTTTATGCTTATCATAGTTAGCTGAACCGATATAAATATGTTCCAGCTTTAAAAAATCATTTTTTATCCATTTTAGGAAAGATTTTAGTTCGAGTTTTCATTCTTGAAATCGAAACTTTTTAAAAAAATTCAAAACCTTATAAAAATTTTCCGCATTTTTCGGTCCAAATTTCTTCTGATTCTTTTATTAAAATATATAGTAGAAACCAAACAAAAAGCCGCTTTAACTTTTTGCTACATATTTCTGACCGCTGTCGGAAAAATCAGAAAATTTTTTATTTTTCATTATTTTTTCGGACTCTTTTAGAAATATTATGAAAATTTCCCGCAAATCATGTCCAGAATTTTAATTAAAGTTTTCGAATTCCTATGAAAAATAAGCTAGGTAGAATAACCTAATTAGTTTTTTATCGATTAAATCTCCGAATGTCAACTAATGAGTTGGTCGCGCGATTATCATTCATAAACTATCGATGAAATTTTGAACACTTGGCTGTACACTCGATTAGTGCCATTTGGCACTAAATTTATAAAAATTTTATGCTTGCAAAAATTATCAAGAAAATTGTGGGTGTAAAAGGCGCCATTTTTTTAGATAGTAAGACGATTTTTTAATATCAAATCGCAATTGGAGGTCAATTTTTATCTCAAAAAAAGTTGTTTTTATCTACTTTCGGCCATTTTTGACCATTTTTCATGGCAAAAAAACTTTGATATTAATAACAAGGGAGTCCCCCACGCGAAATTAAATTCTCTGAAAATTTGACCCATAGTTCATTAAGCAAAAAAAAAAGGACAATGAACATGGCCTCGTTGTCCAGTAACTACCAGGTGGCGCGCTAGGGATAAAAAACCTGTTAACACTTTTGATGAAATATATCGGAACATTTATTATGAATATGATTTATTTTTCGTAGGACTCACCGTTAATACAGTACGCAAATAAATTTTCATTTTGTTAATCCATTTTTTTAAATACAGTAGATAACGTCTAAAACCTTGTTTTAAAGTCACTCAAATCAAAATTTCTCGAAATCGGCGCAAGATTTTTTTTGTTTTCACACATATTATACAATGAAACCATGCCTTTATTTAATTTGTACTGGTTCCCCGGAAATGTGCTTAGAACAAAAGTTACAGAGCCAGAAGCGAGGCAGTTGGAATTTCAATTTTATTTGCATAAGGAAGTTGAAAGGTAATATATTTGCATCCGACATTTTATATTCTAGAATTTTAATTTTTAGTTCTAGAAAATATAGTGAAAAAAGCAAGGTATACCATATCACGTGATACACGGTCACAGTTGTCTTTATAAGTTACATTTTTGTCGGAAACGATACACAAGTATCTGGCCTACGTCATAATTTTGTCCGATTTGATTTATATTTCATACATCAAAAGTAATTTATAAATAAGTCAAACATTTTGATGAAAAAATCATGATTTTTGTTAAAAAATGTTTATTTTTTCCCATAAAAGAAGATTATTACACTTTTTCTATTATTCTCAAGTAAATATGGTAATGAAGTACAACTGTTGACAATTTTTGATTGCTTAAATTCACTTTTATAATAATTAAATTTTTTCATGGGATACTTGAAGTTGAAAATTTTGAAATTTCACTTCCGAAAAAAAATATCTGCCCCTAGATACCATTAAATTTTAATTCTAACTGTTATGCATGCAAAAAACAATTTCCTAAAAACTGGCTACCCTCACATTTGTATTTTATGTCTTGTTCCGAAATAATTATTCAGGAAGTGAAACATAGGCGAAAAATCCTAATAAATCCACACCCCGTAATACTCGAACCAAACATTCGAAAAAAATTTCAATTATTTTTTGGGAACCAAATCGAAATTCTTTATAATGTGTTTGAAAGAAAAGATTCTGCCATCCAGTTTTTTCTCTTTTTTAAATGATTTTAAGTATGCTTGAGTCACAATTGTGGCTCTGTGCTCACAAGGGTTAAGGAAATATTTTACTGTGCAGAATTAAAACAAGACTTTTTAGCGCAGTACACCCGACAATGTCTGAAGTTTATTAATATCGTCTTCAAAGAAAATTCTATAGTCAGGTTAAGTTGAAAATGGATGTACAGTGAAAAGTGGTTTCTAATATTTTCACAGATAATTAGTTATGTTAAGAAATTAAAAATATAAACGTTCCCAAGGATAAACACTTTTATTGTGGATAAAAAGTAAAAAAGAAATCACATTTTTTTTATCTTTCATATATATCGCTCTGAAAAAATGTATCAATCTGCCGGACTTATGGCACCCCTTTAATAACCATTAATAGTGGGCGTTAGAAATATCAGAAAAGTTTGACATCTCATCCCTTAATAAAATGATACGAATTTGGTAAAAAACGGGTTTTTCAACCAGTATCACGACCTGTACGATTATACAAAAAACTTTTAAAAATATTTTTTGCAAATTTCAGACAAATATCAACTATATTCCAGCATTTCAGTATTGTCCGGCTGTACGTTAGAACATGACTGATGTTCAAAAAAAAATGAAACGTGTCGGTTACCGCCTTGAACGAGTTTTATGTCTCAAAATACTCAACGTTAACTAAAATTAGCTTTCCACTACTGGCAACGTGTACTACTGGTTAAGTATCACAAAAAAAAACTATTCTCACTTCATTTATAACAAAAAAAAAATTCTAATTTTTTTTCGAACCTTATTCTCAAAATTCCTTCCCCTAGATTATTTCCTTTCCTTTTCATCCCCGGCCCCCTCGGTTATCGTCCCCCTTCCCTCCCTTCCCCTTTTTTCCGAATTTTCGTTCCGTTCCCTTCTCCTTTTCTTCCCTTATTTTTCACAAGCCTGATTAAGGGTATTCAGAATGACAGTATATCAAAACTAGCTCGAACGTACTAAGGTCTGTTACAAAAAAATGTATTTTGTGGGAAAATGACGATTTTGGGCATTTTCAACTACCCCAAATGGCGATGTAACATAACCCTGTGATTCCATTTTCGGGGTCAAAACTCACTTCTGAGCATAAAAAAAGAACAGAAAAAAAACTCCGTAAAATTTCTAACAAAATGGCTATCTTAATTTCTTTCTGAATTTTTAGCCGTTCCCAAAAAATGCTCCCCACTGCGGCCACTCTATTCGATTTCGAGTGAAAATTCTCTACTTTTTATTATTTTCATGAGATGATAAATAACAAACTTGAAATCTTTAGACATTTATAAATCGTCTAAGACGAATCTATTATTTGTTTACAATAAAATGTTCATAACCGACCATAATTGATTGTCAAACATTTATGTACTTTGATTCAAAGTCTTTGAAGTACCGTAAAAATCTTCGTCGGAATCAAAAATGGACAACTATATTTGAAGATAAAATTGACTTAGTTCGAGGTAGACACATCCCTTTTTAAAATAAAAATGTGGATCATTTTTTAGTTCAAAACCTTGCCCTACAAATTCATTTGAAGTATGATTTTGCAAGGAAAGTCGATCAAACAACCCACGAAAGTGTAGGTAGTTTACGGACAATTTTCGCTCTCTGCAAAAGCTGTACTCGTAAATTGATAACCCGCGAAGTATTTTAGATGCCAGAAAAATAAAAAAGAATATTTTGTCAAGTGGAGTTGAAAATTTTTCCGAAAAAATAGGAAAAAATTTCTGATTGGTCAAAAACAAACCAATCACAAAAAACAAGAATTGTATTTGCAATAAATATATTTGTATTACTGCAAAAAAATGACGTATTTCTCCAGTCTTGGAAATACGTTATAAAAAGATTTGATCAAACAAAACCCAAATTATTTTGCTGAAATGACTTAAATAATTGTCTATAGTACTCCGTTCTCGGGATATTGTTTTCTGTAGATTCAGTTTACTGATTCATCAAATTGATGACATCAATGGTTCTTTCAGAGAAGTAAACAAGGCACAATTAAATCTGTATAATCTCCTATGTTAATAAGACCAAGACCGTAAAATATACAAGATCATAACTTTCTTTGTTAACTCAAAAATTGCGCATCGATCACTAGAAAATGATTTTTTTGCTATTTTTGAGCCATTTGATAAACGCTGAAAATATAGAGGTTGAAAAAAATTCGAGAATAGTCAACGGGGCTGATAGCACAGGATATCCATGGCTGGCTGCTATCGTTACTTTTAGCGGTTTGATATATTTTATCTTAATTTTTCATTTCAAACTGATTTAAATGGGCTAAAAAAAATTTAAACATTAAAATTTTTTCTCAAAAATTACACTCCTGTAAAGATTTGTCCGCGTTCGTGTGCAGGCCAATCGCAGTGCGATTATCACACATAATTTCTCGTTAATTTGTTTCTTATTAACCCGACGTAGAAAGTAAACGAGTCAGCTTAAAAGTTGATGAGAACTATCATGAACTTATAATTGTGATGAGACACGGAAGCTGAATGATCGCCTCGAAAATATCATCAGAAAAATTCCCGAGGT
Source organism: Oikopleura vanhoeffeni (assembly GCA_004367855.1). Classification (NCBI taxonomy): domain Eukaryota; kingdom Metazoa; phylum Chordata; class Appendicularia; order Copelata; family Oikopleuridae; genus Oikopleura; species Oikopleura vanhoeffeni. The sequence continues at coordinate 11,284 of SCLH01000199.1, forward strand.
TGTCTTATAAATAAACATATAATAAACCATGGGTTCTGACCAGAAAGATCGCTGAAGAGCAAAACAAATAAAATTTGAAAAATGCTTGCAGTTTTGCCTTTTTTGCTCTTTAACCTTTGGAGGCACAGAGCGTTTTGAAAGGCTCAAGCCTAGGGTGGCCGAGGAATTTCGCCAACTGCACTGTAGCCTTTAAAAGTGAATTTTACATCTTGAAATTTTGAAAACTAGACTAATATGAGCATAAAAAAAACATTGGCAAATATAAAAAAGGTGGCACTTTTAGCGATCGACCTCTTAAGCAGCTTTTAAGGTTAATGCATTTTTTGACTTTTTATGGCAGAAAATTTTTTGAAATTGATCATTTGATAGAACTTTTCGAGGCATTTTTTTTAAGATTATGAACTAATGCCTAAAAACGATGCGTTCAAGAGCTACAGGTATTAAGGGGGTCTGTGTATTTTTTTGAAAATCTGTAAAAAAGTTTATCAGATTATCTCGAATTTAGTCTCAAAAGTTGACAAATTAATTTTAAGGTTTTTGAGATTATAAACACTGGTTGAAAGACCTCTTAAGGAGTTATTGGATTTGAAAGGTCGGATTATTTCTATGCAAAAAATATCAGAAAGCGTCAAACTCGGGCTCTATGATGGCAAATTTAAATTTTATAAATTTGAGATTATAAAAACGTGTTCTAAATGACCTCTTTTAAGGAGTTTTCGCTTTTGAAGGTCGGAATTATTTTCGAAGCCAAAAATATCAAAAAGAGTGAAATTCAGGCTCTATGAACGGCAAATAGAATTCTAGGAATTTGAGATTATAAAATTATGCTCTAAAATGACCTCCTTAGGAGTTTCGGCTTTGAGGTCGGAATTATTTTCGATGCAAAAAATATTAGAAAGCGTCAAAGCAAGAGTCAACCCACTTTGAATCATGCAAAAATGGTGCAAAAATGTTCGCATACATTTTTCTTTCAAACACATTTTAAAAATGGGTGATTCAGATCACAAAAATATTTTAAAATTGTTTTCGCTCACAAGTTCAAATTTTATGGCGAGTTGATTGAAAGGCCATTTTTCATTTAAGTCTTAATCCTGATGAAATCATTTCCGACTAGATAATGAAATAAAAAGTTGAAATAAGCAAGTTTTTAGGAAAGTCTTTTGAGTCCATTTTGCAAAAAAAAATACATTCTAGGGCGAGAATATCATTTTTATATGTGAAATTTCAAAATATCTTATTTTGATAATAGTATGGAAAAATGATAGTTTTTGAAAAAATAATTAATTTCTCAAAATCATGCCAAAATGGTACTCTTATACCATATTTGCCTTAAAATTGTAATATTCATCAAATGATTTCATTAATTTAATCGAGAAAACTGACAATTTTTTACTATAAAATCTGATTTTTCCATGAATATTTTGAACTTATTTAGAAATATCTTTTGATGTCCAACAAATGTACTTAATCAAACATAACTGAAATATCCTTTTTTTGGTTATCTAACTAATGGATGAGTAAAATACAATATTTGACCAAAAACAATAGTTATTAAAAATACAGTTAATTTGATGATAAATAACAGTAAGCTCATAGGTTTTATAAGATTGTAGACCACAAGGTAAGTCACAGTCAAGTGGTCAGTTAACCGTGAAGAAAACTTACCGTAAAGGTTATTTACTTCAAATTTATAATCTAGTTTGATGATTTATAACAGCTGATAAAATCTAAGAAATAATAGATTTTATCATAAATTATGATTACCTCTTCAACTTGTAATAAATTATTATTACTAATACGTAATACTGTAATACCCCATTTTTTCTTCAAGAGTCGATTTATTATCATTCTCAAGATTTAACAGAAATAAACTTAACAAACTAAACATCAAAAAAGCTTTAAAGCTTTGAGATCAAATTAATCATTTAAAAAAGGTTTTTGCGTTCTTATCAAAAAAGCTTCATTTTTTTCACGGTCTTTTTTATGCCTGAACCCTTTTCCTACAATTTGAATGGATTTTTGAAAAACTTAAATGTGGCTTTAGCTCGACTACTTGATCATTAAATAAAGATTGAAGGTTGATCTTATAAGAGATTTCTGTAAACAGCCCTCAAAGTTGAACCCCATGAAAGGCTCTGGTGCCTCCGTGGAACTTTTTTTTTCCGTGCTTCCAAGGGTTAACAACCTTTCTGGTCATAATTGACCCATGTTCATCAAAAACTAAATCCTGAGTTTTATATCGGTTAAAGAATTATTTAAAGAATTATTTCCAATTCGATACAATGACCTGGACGAGTTGTTTAAGATCGACCAAGTGATGATCAAGCTCCAAGTTCACAAAATTATTTTCCAAAAACAGCTTAATTTTTAGTGTCAAAAAATAAGCCGTCAATAAGCTCATAATTTGACTTTGCAAGAATTTCCTTGTATAACCCCTCGTGAAACACGACAAATCGCGACCAACGACGATGTTTTCTAATTTCATAAACCAAAAAAATCTTATAATGCCTAATTCTTTTTAACTCTCGAAATTTATTATTTCAAATTGTTCATAACTACTGAGTCAGTGATACTGACTAAGAAGGACTTGAACAAATATTGTTTAGTCGTCAAACTGTAGTGATATCAAAAATTGATCACATAATTTGTTTTTGCTACGAGTATCTAGTCATGAGATTCTAGTGAATAGAGTATTTTTTCATTATTGATACTATCTTTTTTAAATACACTCGAGAACCACTAAAAACGTTTTTCATGATTTAAAATATTAAATGACGATCAAAATTTGAATTTCATTACAAAAATACACCACTATCTTGTTTTATTCAAGAACTAATTAACTCAGTAATATAATATTTTCACGTTGAAAATTTTAAGACGTTTCTTGTGGTGGAGCTCTTATTGACGAAGAATGGGTGTTGACAGCAGCTCATTGCGTCCTTGGGCGAGATGATTTCGATTCGTTTGATTTTGTAGGTGATGATTTATTAGATACTTTTCTTTGGACAGGGAAAGTTCTTATTGGGATGTTAGACAAGGAATTTTTTTATAGAAAAAATGTCAAAATAATTATTCTATTCTAAACTTCACCGATTCAACGGATAAAAGTACAGCGTACCAACGTACTTTATTTTTTTAAGTATTACATAAATTATATTCAGTACATGTATTAATAAGCGTTTTTATCTCGACCACGAATAGTACGGATAAGAGTCCGGTTTGCTGAGGTGAAAAAATAATAAGCTATATATTATCATTATAAAACATGCTAGGAAAAAATTTTATTGTACATGGTAAAAGAAAAGCTTATAGAAATATCAGTGCCGCGCCACTCCATTTTTTTTATTAATAGGCTTGTTTGATTCATTTTGAAAGAAAATTGATTTTTTAGAGTTCAAATAATTGATTTTTGTTATAGCCAAGTTTTTTAGTTCCAAATCTTTAGTTAAAAAAAACAGTTTTATTAACCCGTGTGAGCACAGAGTCTACTATATACTACTATATATTTATAGGCTCAAAGCATACTAAATATAGGCTCAAGCATACTAAAAATCATCTTAAATGGGCAAAATAAACATCGTATAATTGTCTCGTCCAAATACATTATAAATAATTTTGCGGCAATTCTAGAAAATAATTTATTTATTTTAGAAATTTTGTTCAAATATTACGGGGGGTTGATTTTTTGGGATTTTTTTCAATCTTTTACTTCTTAAAAAAACAAATACGACATATGTAGTCAATTAAAATATCCAGTTTTTAGAAACATGATTTTTCCATGCTTGACACTAAAAACAAAGAATAATTGGTATACAGGAACTGATATTTTTTTTCGGAACTGAAATTTCAAAATTTTCAATTTAAGTATTCCACGAATTTTTTTTAATTATTTTAAAAATTAAATTTAGCAATTGAAAGTTGTCCACATTATTTAATTAGTATATCGACCTGAAAATAATATCAGAAGTGCAATTATCTGCTTTTAACAGTATGTGTTTTTTTAAGGGGGAACAGAATATCAAGTGTCCGGGAGAAATCGTCTATATTTTTGGGGAGAATTTCTCCCGAATTGTTTATCTTTTTGTTCCCCCGAAAAAAAACACATACTGTAAGAGAATACACTTTTTATGAAAAATCGTGGATGTTTTTCTCCACAAAAATTTTAAAAAATTTGAACAGAGCCGAAACCAACTGGAGCACATTTGTTTCTCGTCAAATATCTCTGCTCATTGCAAGATGGTTTCACAATGTTGAACACTAATTCATGATAGATGACAGTCTGTCTTTTGCGATTGGATTCTGCCATTTCTGAAAATGAAGTCGATAATTTTCCTTTTAGCAAGAATTTCAGACAAAGCAAAGCCTGTTTACCCAGTTTTACAGCACCAGTAAATGAAAGTTGCATTGTGGCAGGTTGGGGACTACTCAATAGTGGAGATACGGATAAGGTTATTAAATTGTTTTGTTTATTTTATTCTCATTTAAGGGGGTCGGTTCATTTTGGCAGATACGGATATCCATAATCCATAATCCAGGCAACTTTTGTAACTACAGAATTTTCGAATTATTGCTTTTTAAGAGAATTTTGAGTTCGAATTAAACTTTTCGAACTCGACAAATCATGAGAAATTTTTGAAAAAAGTTCCAAACATTATCAAAAAAATGTCTTATTTTTTTCAGATATTTTTTTTCAATATTTGTTTCAAATCAACGAAAAACACTCTTCAAAATCGCCACTATAACTTTTTGCGTAGGTGACCTCATATTTTTTTTATGCTATTTGAAAAATCATATGACACTTTTTGGGATTTTTGGTCGAAAGTATTTGGAAATATATTGAAAATTTTCCTCATTTATGGTTCAAAATTTTTTAAACTTATTTTTTTGGGATTATTAGCTGGAAATATGAAGAAAAGTTACTATAACTTAATTCAAATATGTCCTCGTTTTGTTTTTTCGCTCTTTTTGAATGAAAATACGGTTTGCGCGGAATCTAGTTAAACCCTTTTCTATCAAAAATTAAATAAATTTTATTTCACCGAGACTTGTCCAATTTGTAAGTTGACCCATCCACCACGTTAAATTTAATAAATTAAACTCATGAAAATAAATATTTCTTTCGATGTGCTAAAATTTCGTTTTTTTTCGTCTTTTTTCGGAAATTTTAATTTTATGTTTTGACGTAGAAATTATATCTTATATGACGGAAGAGAGGACTATAATAGAAAAAAGGGACGCCGCGGGATTTTGCTCAAGGCAGAAGTGGTCAAAAGGCAGCAGTGAGTTCCTGAGAAAAATAGGCTGGGCTTCTACCTTTTCAACTCCGAAAACTAAAAATCCCATTTTATAACTTCGAACGGGAGAAGTCGATTTGAACCATGGTTCATTCTGTACTCAGCATACATAATGAACCACAATAGGTATTGAATTAAGCAAGATATTGAAATTTCAGAAACAGTTCTAGAATCTGCTCGTGATGACAAATTTGGTGTACATAGGAATTTGACCAAAAATGTCATTTTAGCCGGTTAACTTGAGGCCATTTTT
>SCLH01000199.1:22690-37998 GCA_004367855.1 Oikopleura vanhoeffeni
CAGTTATACCAGGCTTGTAGGAAAACATCCTGTTTATCTTATCCCTAATTTTATTCCTATCCCTTTTACAAGGCCTGACTTAAAATGAATGTTTTATCTTTCAATTTCACATTTAACCAATATTGCTGCATGCTGAGAATCGTTTGAAAATATTTACGAGTTCGTAAATGCACGATTTTTTACACCGTATGTTCAATATTGGTCAAATTGTATTTTAAAAATGCGTTGGTGCAGTTAAATCAAATGTCGTCATAAATGCCGTACCACTTCTCTGATGTCAGAATGACCGCTGGTTAAGTGTGATGACAAAATCAGAACGTTTATTTTATTCAAGCAAAATGCCTAAAAAACTTTAATTTGAAGTTTCAAACCTCATCCAAAAAGTAAATTTTTAACTAAGAACTTACAACAAATATCAGGTCAAATAACAAGATTCAGAAATAAAATGATCAAAAAACTACAAAAAATACTTCCAACCACAACGTACCGAAAATCCGTATAAAACAATTAAAAACATTTCGACTATATCAAATTTTGTCGAGAGGCCATAATGCGAGTTTGACCTGATGATTTGTTGCGTCCTTAAAACCTTTAGACAAAACATACATCGGCCGTATATACAGTTGGCCCAGTTTTATGCATAAAAAACTACCGGACTTTCCCAAAACCCCCTACCGCTGAAAATACTTCAGTATGTTTGCCTATATTGTTATTTTTATGCGAATTGTCCCACATGGTCGATTGTAAGCTCGAAGTTTGTTGGAAAAGCATAGATTGAATAATTGATTGGCAAGTTTCCAATAGTGTGAAGCCAAGTTATAAATTTGGCTTGCCATCACGTGACTCTACTAAGATAAGTAGGTTGAATAAATGAGGATACGGCCATTGGCCATTTTGCGTTGGGTAAACATCGCAGGGCACATTCAATTGGCCAAGAAACAATTTTCATGTGACCTTGGAAAACACCAATATTTTTGAAAAATTTCACCATTGGATGTCTTCTCGATGTTTTCTGTATTGCCATAGTATTTTTTTGAAATTTTCATCACCCAAGTTTTTCCATTAAACAGTAACATAAACAAAAATAAATATTTCGTGTTGTCTCGATTCTATTTTTTCGCTTTTTCAACCACCCCGTAAAGTGCGATTTACTTGTCAGATTATTTAATTTTTTTATTTTCGAGGTGCATTTAATTTCATTTTTAAATGTAAACTATTTATTTATCAAAAACATAATTTCTGATTTCTTTCAAATTCATTTTTCAGATTGTTATACAGTAAATTTGTTCTTTCAGATTGCTTGTTAGTTTAACTCCCACAGTCCTTTTACGGTCCACGCGTGACCATGACCCGTTTAATTCGCAATTGGACCCTAAAATCATTCATTATGAAACATTTAACAAACGTGGATCGCATCGACTATTTAAGTGTGCGAGATTTTTTTTCTAGAATTTTTTCTGTATTACAGTACTTATTTTGCCAAAAAAAAATTTCAATCAGTCAAAAAAGACTTGAAGCAGAATTCAGAAAAAAATTCTAAGACTTTTTTCCATTTACACCATAGCCGAATAATGATCACGTGACCGTATATTTCAAGAATTAAGGTGGCAAAATAGTACTGTTTTTTGGTTAAATACTTAAATCAATTTTTGAAAAAAAAGTGAAAGTGTTTCTTTAAGAAGTTTAAGACTTTTTCACACCAAAGACCAAACATAACGTGAACCTTTAAATCAAGAAAATAAGGTTTTGGGTCAAGTACATAAATATGTCAGATTTAGCCCGAAATTTTGTGGGTAATAAACACCTATTTAAGAGTTTTGAACATGATGTATCTTCCAAAAGGTCACGTGATCTATTTTTCAAGAATAAGGATGAGATATGACATATTTCAGGACCTTATTTTTTGAATTTATTTCGTCACGTGATTTTATTCGGACTGTACCGTAATAAGAAAACGTTCTTGAAACGTTTGAAGTTGACCCTGAAATGTTTTTCGCGGATTGAGTACTGTTTTTCAAAATACGCGTTATTGTTTCGTATATCAAATTACCGTAAATTTCAAAAGTTCATCGTTATTAGACTCGTAAGTACCCTCAAAATTCGAAGAGCCGACTTTCTCATGGTGAAATATTTAGCAACTTATGGGTCAATTATGTAGTGAAAAGGTCGCCAGAGGAGCAAACAATCTCCTTGTGAAATCTCAAATTTGGACTATTTTTTGCTCTCTAGTAACCGTTTGTTTACATAATTCACCATAGTGCTAATATTTTCATTAGAAAATCGACCTCTCCGATTTTTTGCGGGTATTGACAAGCTTCTACGATGAACTTGAAATTGGCCTTGAACTTTGTCATTAAAATTTATTTTTTTTTATTTTTAAGGAGCTGATTTTGTAAAAATTTAATAAAAACATGCAATTTGTTTTAGCACCCAAATTGGTTGACGGTTTAATACTGCAAATTGAAAATGTCAAATTTAGCCTTAATGGCGTATCAATTATGCCCTTAATGTGTGAATTGTGCTAAAAAGAGAGATTTTGTATATTTTCTTATCGCATTAGATGCCTTTAAATTAATTTTTTTTTCACATCTTTGTTTTATACGTTGTGGAAATTATTCAGATTACCATATAAATCAAGTGAGAAATATATGTTGTAAGAAACGAAGGTTATCGCTTGATTTAAAACACCATGGTCTCGCGTGACCGTGAAAAAGGACTGTGAGTCCAGAGTTGTGCCGGATTTAGGAGTTAAAAAGGCACTTACAATTTTCTTGATATTCTTGACTTATATTTAATAATATATTAGTCTGTGATGCTAAATTGAGGTGCATTAAACACTTACCGCGTCACAGTGCGTTTCCGTCAAGTGCTAATAGAAAATAATGAAATAAAAAGAAATGACATCCCGGTAATATGATGAAACATACATTTCTGGTATTCATCTGAATTTGAATTTGCTTCATGAATTTATTGCTATTTTGCTTAAAACACACTTTAGTTTATTAGAGTACTTAAAAGAATACCAAAACTCAAGTGAGCCCAAAACCTCTTTGAATGGAGTTTCGACTATATCTAAGATTTATTGCCTAGTGGGTCTAAAAACTTACTTTTTTCTTGTGTCTGCTAGAAATATAAAAATGTCACGTCCTACGGGCGTCATTTACCCATACCAGAGAAAGATAATTTATTCGATTACAAAAATAAATTGAGAAAAATATTGGTGTAATCATGACCCAATTAAAGGACAAAACAAGAGTAATTGCTTTTGGAGCAGTAATCGCCTATTTCTCGGAGAACTTGACTATATTTGCCTTGGGATTTTTTCACCAAAATGTCTTTGAAATTGATTGATTAGCAATCAATCAACAGAATGTAGTTCAGTCACTCGCGACGTGACCATTCTGTCTTTTCTAACAGACACAAGAAAAAGAGTTTTTAGACCTACCATAGGCTAATCTTGGATATGGACAGAATACTTAGACAACGGTTCTCAAACTGTCCGTCCATAATTTAGCACATCAATGATTCATGACGCGCTGGCGGATTTAGATAAGTAAAGCAGAGAGAATCTCGAAACGAGGTTGGCCGTTGTAATATTATCTTCGCAAAGTATGGATTTCACCCGTATGGATAAATAAAGGTATTATAAAAGTAAAGATTCTACAGTATGTCACGTTTTTGCTTTCTTTTTTCTAAATTGGCATAAATCTGAATTTCACCGATTTGATGGTTTAATCTGGAAAGACGTATGGTATTCGCCAATAATTTATCGTTCTCAATGGCGGATAGCAAATTATTGCAAATTGAAAAAAAAAAAAACGCTGACATACTGTATATCAATTTAAGTCTGTTACGGGGCCTTGTTACTATGATTTTTTTTAACATTCCTGTCAACTGGGGTTATTTTCCATTTTGAAAATTATTGCTCAGTTAATAGTCTTCTATCATTCATCTAAATATGCAGCTTGGAGATCCGAAATTTCTTCGTCTGTTAAACCTTCGTCTAGTTTAAATTCATCAAAAATATTTTAATCGACAAACTTAACTTATTTAATTTTATTTTGCTATGTTACACAAACCAATGTAAAAACTTATTCATAATTATTAGATCATGCCTAATTTTTGTAGATTTTGACATTTTAATACGGTATTTAACAATTTTTAAGACATTTTTGATATTAAAATTTACATTAAGGGAGTTGGCGTCGATAATTGGGCTCTTTTTTACACATTTTCAAGTGAAGTTTCTTGAGGAAACCTGGCTCAGAAATAATATTTTTCTTTCAAATCGTAGTTCAACTCTAGAGAAGGTTGTCAGGTACTATTCAAATCATCTGATACTTCAACCTACGCTCAAAAAATGAATTTCAGGAGGCGTCCCTAAAAGCACTAAAAAAAGCCTACTCCTCATTCATCTCTCATCATTTTTTCTTGTTATTTGCAACTCAACTTCCAAATATGATATGCGCATCTCCGACGAAAGCCTTTTTAAAAGTTTTGCCCCTAGTGTTCAAAACATCTTATTTGGGAGCCTCACGCAAAAGCCTACTCTCTTTGAAAATATATAGAAAATTCAATTGTGCATCAAATTCACCGCAAAGCTCGGTTGAGGTCCGAGCGAAGAGTTTTCGATTTTTTTCTCAAAAATCTCAGGAAAGACTTGTGAATTTCTTTTTTTGTTGAATTCTGAACTATAAATCTGCTAAACCCTGCTTTAATTTGAAGAAATTCAAAATTCAGAAAAATCTGCGGAGTTAAAAAACTCAGTGAGCAAATTCTCTACAAAATAGGGCAATCAAAAAGTTATCTAAGAAATCTCAAATTATGTCATTCTTAATTTAACCTTTTAATTTCAAACCCCGAAAAACGACCGTTTCTTTGAAAAAATCTCAAAACCAAAAAAAATCTTAAAGTGAAAAAACTTGGGCAGAAAATTCTCTACAAAATAGGTTGTATCAAAAGTATTATACGTGAAGCTGAGGAAATCGACGCGCCTACTCCCTTTAAGTCAATAAATTGAGACGAAGAAAAGGGAGGCTTAATTTTCGATTCGATCGGATGAAGTCGAATTTTTGACCAATCTGAGAGGGATATTTTCAAATTTTGAAAATTTTGGAAAAAATTCTTAATGTCTGAAACCAAATGCTGAACAAAATTTAATGAAATATTTAGTAAGTATCACCCACTAAGTTATTCTGATTAACCCAACTCATGCTATTCAAATCATGCCTTGGTTAACGCGGTTTCACACGAATCCCCTCGTATCATAACCATCGTGAGGACCAGGATCGGCAAGCTTGAACACATGATCGGTTCAAGAAACACATAATGTGTCTATAAACAGTTCGAAAAACCGAACATTTGAAGGTACAGACTCATTTTAAAAATTTTGATCCGAAATGATCATGAACAAGAATCGTTATTTCTTCCGAACCGTTTTACAGAAACTCAAACATGAACAAGGCGACTTACTTTTGTTCAAAATCTACGAACAGGAACAAGAACATAAAAAAAAAACTCTTAATTTTGAAGTTTCAACCATCAAAAAAGTAAATTTTTAACTTAAGAACGTTTAGAACAAATATTCAGGCAAATAACAAGATTTAGAAATAAAAGTGATCAAAAAACTACAACCAAATATTTCCAACCACAACGACCCGAAATGTCCGATAAAACAATTAAAACATTTCGACTATATACAAAATTTTGTCGAGAAGCCATAATTGCTGAGTTTGACCTGATGATTTTTGGTCCTTAAAACCTTTATACAAAACATACATCGGCCGTAATATACAAGTTGGCCCAGTTTTAATGCCAATAAAAAACTACCGGACATTCCAAACCCCTACCGCTGAAAATACTCATATGTTAGCCTATATTTTATTTTTATTTGTCGAATTTGTCCACATGGTCGAGTTGTAAGCTCGAGTTTGTTGAAAAGCATAGATTGAATAATTGATTGGCAAGTGTCCAATAGTGAGCCAAGTTATAAATTGGCTGCCATCACGTGACTCTACTAAGATAAGTAGGTTGAATAAATGAGGATACGCCATTGGCCTAATTTGCGTTTGGTTAAAACATGCCGCAGGGCACATCAATTGCCAGAAACCAATTTTTCATTGACCTTGAAAACACCAATATTTTTTGAAAATTTCACCATTGGAATGTTTCTCGATTTTTCTGTATTGCATAGTATTTTTTTGAAATTTCATCACCAAGTTTTTCCATAAAACAGTAAAACATAAAAAAATAAATATTTCGTGTTGTCTCGATCTCTATTTTTTCGCTTTTTCAACCACCCCTTAAAGTGCGATTTACTTGTCAGATTATTAATTTTTTTATTTTCGAGGTGCATTAATTTCATTTTTAATAGTAAACTATTATTATCAAAAACATAATTTTCCGATTTCTTTTAAATCATTGTCAGATTGGTTATACAGTAAATTTGTTCTTTCAGATGCTTTGTTAGTTTAACTCCCACAGACCTTTTACGGTGACGCGTGACCATGACCCGTTTAATCGCAATTTGGGACCCTAAATCATTCATTATGAAACATTTACAACGTGATCGATCGACTATTTAAGTGTGCGTTTTTTTTCTAGAAATTTTTACTGTATTACAGTATTATTTTTTGCAAAAAAAATTTCAATCATCAAAAAAAGACTTGAAGCAGAAATCAAAAAAAATTCTAAGACTTTTTTCCATTACACGCATAGCCCGAAAATGATCACGTGACCGTATATTTCAAGGAATAAGGTTGGCAAAATAGTACTGTTTTAAGCTATATATTAGAGCTATATAGGCTATATATGTATCAGAGGGGTGCTGTAGAGCTAGTAGGGATGTTGGGGCTAGTTGTGTGGTGGGGCTATCGGCAGTAAGCGTGTGGTGTAGTTCGCTGTATACCTATAAGAGTGTAGTACTTTTAAAACTTAATTATGTATAATATAAATTAAAGGAATTTTTTATATTATATGAAATTTAAAGTTATTTTTTATGATTTAATTAGAAAGTTTGAAAAATTAAATTTTGTTTTGATTTAATTTTAATTGGTTGAAATTAGCACAAGGAAGTTTCAAACAGAAGGTGAATTTTCTGGAATTTGAAAATCAATAGGACAATTCTGGTGAATATGTCTGAAGACATTTACAGTACCAAATTTCATAAATAGGAAATACAGATGAAGATTTACAATCATTATCAAAATAATGACCACTGGTCAAAAATTTTGAGAATTTGTTTTTTTCCCCCTTTGGGGTATTGGCGAGAAATTGTTTGAGATTTTCTTTGTTTTTTAATTGTTACCGGTAATTTGAAAAATCATAATCTCGAACATGTAATATTTAATATATTTGAGTTTGTTAATATTGTAGGCTGCTCACCTTGTGATTTATCAATATTAAATAAAATTATTTAAGTTGTACTTAAAGTGAAGTTTATTTCAACATTAATTAAAACAAATAGCTAATATTTTACGTCAAATGATTTAATATATTTAAATCAAAATCAGGCCTAACTAAAGAGATTTCAAAAATTGGAAAACCATTAAATTCAGAATAAGTTCATTTTTTCGCCAAATAATGAGCAAACTTTAACATTTTTAGTGAACTCAATATCGAAAGAAATAGTAAAAACCGATTTATTTCAAACAGTTGATATTAAACCTTCATTTTAAAATTTAAAAGAAATTTCAACACAAAAATTACCCAGATGAATAGATGAGAACTTCTTAGAAGCATTTTGTAATAATTACAGCTGATAGGAAAGACGGTTTTTTTAATGACTTTCAATTTGATTGACCGCGGGCCGACAAAAATTATGATTTTAATTCTTGTTTCATTCAAATGCACAAATAAATCGTGTTAAAGCGCGTTCTGAAAATGCAACTTCTTGCTCCTGAATTAATTTCCACTAAAGTCCAAACTTCGAAACAATGGTTCAAGGAAAAGCCAAACTTACTAGATGTTAAAAATTGGAATCGCTGAACATCTGTTCACAAAAACAATTCGATCGCTGTGAAGGTGATTTTTTTTAAACATCTCCGCCGAGGAATTTCGTGTTGAGCAAGGCGAGAAGGTTTTGTTGGTTAACAAACAGGTGCCGAAACTCAAAGAAAGCTGCTCAACTGGTCACATCTCATTGCACAAATGTTGCCGAACTCTTCACACTTTAAAACTGCCTATGTTCGAGAATTATGATTTTCAAATACCGGTAACAATCTAAAAAACCAATAAGAAAATCTAACAATTTCTCGCCATACAGAAATTCTCAAAATTTGTTACCAGTGTCATTATTTGAATGAATGATTGTAAATCTTCATTCTGTATTTCCTATTTTATGAAATTTGGTACTGTAAATGTCTTCCAGACTATTCACCAGAAATGTCTATTGTTTTCAAATTCCAGAAAAATCACCTTTCTGTTGAAACTTACCTTTGTGCTAATTTCAACAATAATTAAATTCAAACAAATTAATTTCAAACTTCTTAATTAATCATAAAAATAACTTAAATTCAATGTAAAATATAAATATCTTAATTCATTATACATAATTAGTTTTAAAGTACTACAACTATTATAGTACTTACAGCGATCACTACACCCACCGCGCTCTACTCGCGATAGCCCCACCACACCACTAGCCCCACATCCCTACTAGCTCTACAGCACCCCTCTAGTACATATATAGCTATATATGGACGCGGACGGCTGGTAGGGAACCCTTTTTCACAACCAAAGACCAAAACGATAAGTGACCTTTAAATCAAGAAAATAAGGTTTTGGGTCAAGTACATAAATAGTAGTCAGATTTAGCCGAAAAATTTTGTGGGTAATAAACACCTAATTTAAGAGTTTTGAACATGATGGTATCTTCCAAAAGTGTCACATGATCTTATTTTTCAAGAAATAAGGATGAATATATGACATATTTCAGACCTTATTTTTGAATTATTTCGTCACGTGATTTTATTCGGACTGTACCGTAATAAGAAAAACGTCTTGAAACGTTTGAAGTTGACCCTGAAATGTTTTTTCGGCGTAATTTGAGTACTTTTTCAAAATACCGTATATTGTTTACCGTATATCAAATTACCGTAAATTTCAAAGTTCATCGTATAGACTCGTAAGTACCCTCAAAATCGGAAGAGCCGACTTTCTCATGAAAATATTAGCAACTATGGGTCAATTATGTAGTGAAAGGTCGCCAGAGAGCAACAATCTCCTTGTGAAATCTCAAAATTTTTGACTATTTTTTGCTCTCTAGTAACCGTTTTTTACATAATTCACCCATAGTTGCTAATATTTTCATTAGAAAATCGACCTCTCCGATTTTTTGAGGGTACTGACAAGCTTCTACGATGAACTTGAAATTGGCCTTGAACTTTGTCATTAAAAATTTATTTTTTTTATTTTTAAGGAGCTGATTTTGTAAAAATTTTAATAAAAACATGCAATTTTTTTAGCACCCAAATTGGTGACGGTTTAATACTGCAAATTTGAAAATGTCAAATTTAGCCTTAATGCGTATCAATTATGCCCTTAATTGTGTGAATTGTGCTAAAAAGAGAGATTTTTATATTTTCTTATCGCCATTAGATGCCTTTAA
The DNA here is from genome assembly GCA_004367855.1 of Oikopleura vanhoeffeni. NCBI lineage: Eukaryota > Metazoa > Chordata > Appendicularia > Copelata > Oikopleuridae > Oikopleura > Oikopleura vanhoeffeni. The sequence continues at coordinate 32,298 of SCLH01000199.1, forward strand.
ATTAATTTTTTTTCACATTTTGTTTTATACGATTGTGAGAAATTATCAGAATTACCATATAATCAAGTGAGAAATATATGTTGATAATGAAACGAAGGTTATACGCTTGATTTAAACACCATGGTCTCGCGTGACCGTGAAAAGACTGTGAGTCCAGAAGTTGTTCCGGATTGTAGGAGTTAAAAAAGGCACTTACAATTTTCATTGATATTCTGACTTATATTAATAATATATTAGTCTGTGATGCTAAATTGAGGTGCATTAACACTTACCAAGCGTCACAGTAGCGTTTCCAGTCAAGTGCTAATAGAAATAATGAAAAAAAGAGAATGCATCCCGGTAATATGATGAACATAACCATTCTGGTATTCATCTGAATTTGAATTGCTTCATGAATATTATTGCTATTTTTGCTTAAAACAAACTTAGTTTATTAGAGTACTTAAAAAGATACCAAAACTCAAGTGAGCCCAAAACCTCTTTGAATGAGTTTCGACTATATCTAAGATTATGCCTAGGTGGGTCTAAAAACTTACTTTTTTCTTGTGTCTGTAGAAAATATAAAAATGTCACGTCCTACGGGGTCATGTTACATACCAAGAGAAAGATAATTTTATTGCGATTACAAAAATAAATTGAGAAAAATATTTGGTGTAATATGACCCAATTAAAGACAAAACAAGAGTAATTGCTTTTGGAGCAGTAATCGCCTATTTCTCGAGAACTTGACTATATTTGCCTTTGATTTTTTCACCAAATGTCTTGAAAATGATTGATTAGCCAATCAAATCAACAGAATGTAGTTCAGTCACTTCCGCGACGTGACATTTCTGTCTTTTCTACAGACACAAGAAAAAGTAAGTTTTTAGACCTACCTAGGCATAATCTTGGATATGACAGATAATACTTAGACAACGGTCTCAACTTCCGTCCATAATTTAGCTACATCATGATTCATGACGCGTCATGGGCGGATTTAGATAAAGTAAGAAGAGAGAATCTCGAAAACGAGGTTAGGCCGTTGTCAAGGTATTATCTTCCATAATATGGATTTTCACCCCGTATGGATAAATAAAGGTATTATAAAAAGTAAAGATCTACAGTATGTCACGTTTTTGCTTTCTTTTTTCTAAATTGCATAAATCTGAATTTCACCGATTTGATTGGTTTAATCTGGAAAAGACGTAGGTATTCGCCAAAATTTATCGTTCTCAATGGCGGATAGCAAATTATGCAAATTGGAAAAAAAAAAAAAAACGTGACATACTGTATATCAATTTAAGTCCTGTTACGGGAGCCTTGTACTATGATTTTTTTTAACATTCCTGTCAACTGGTATTTTCCCATGAAAATTATGCTCAGTTAAATAGTCTTCTATCATATCATCTAAATATGCAGCTTGAAGATCCGAAATTTCTTCGTCTGTTAAACCTTCGGTCTAGTTTAAATTCATCAAAATATTTTAATCGACAAAACTTAACTTATTTAATTTTTTATTTTGCTATGTTACAAAACCAATGTAAAACTTATGTCATAATATAGATCATGCCTAATTTTTGTAGATTTTGACATTTTAATACGGTATTTAACAATTTTTAAGACATTTTTGATATTAAAATTTACATTTAAGGGAGTTGGCGTCGATAATTGGGCTCTTTTTTACACATTTTCAAAGTGAAGTTTCTGAGAAACCTGGCTTCAGAAATAAATATTTTTTCTTTCAAATACGTAGTTCAACTCTAGAGAAAGTTGTCAGTACTATTCAAATCATCTGATACTTCAACCTACGCTCAAAAAATGAATTTCAGTAGGCGTCCCTAAAAGCACTAAAAAGCCTACTCCTCATTCATCTCTCATCATTTTTTCTTGTTATTTGCAACTCAACTTCCAAATATGAATGCGCATCTCCGAGCGAAAGCCTTTTTTAAAGTTTTGCCCCTAGTGGTCAAAACATCTTATTTTGGGAGCCTCACGCAAAAGCCTACTCCTCTTTTGAAAATATATAGAAAAATTTCAATTTGTGCATCAAATTCACCGCAAAGCTCGGATTGAGGTCCGAGCGAAGAGTTTTTCCGATTTTTTTCTCAAAAATCTCAGGAAAGACTTGTGAATTTCTTTTTTTTTGTTGAAATTCTGAACTATAAATCTTCTAAACCCTGCTTTATTTGAAGAAAATTCAAAATTCAGAAAAAAATCCTGGGAGTTAAAAAACTCAGTGACAAATTCTCTACAAAATAGGGCAATCAAAAAGTTATCTAAGAAATCTCAATTATCGTCATTCTTAATTTAACCTTTAATTTCAACCCCGAAAAACCGACTTTTCTTTGAAAAAATCTCAAAACCAAAAAAAATCTTATAAGTGAAAAAACTTGGCAGAAAATTCTCTACAAAATAGGTGTATCAAAAAGTATTATACGTGAAGCTGAGAAATCGACGCCTACTCCCTTTAAGTCAATAAATTGAGACGAAGAAAAGGGAGGCTTAATTTCGATCATCGGATGAAGTCGAATTTTGACCAATCTGAGAGGGATATTTTTCAAATTTTGAAAATTTTGGAAAAAAATTCTTAATGTCTGAAACCAAATGCTGAACAAAATTTAATGAAATATTTAGTAAGTATCACACTAAGTATTCTGATAACCAACTCATTGCTATTCAATCCAGGCACTTGGTTAACCGCGGTTTCACACGAATCCCTCGGTATCATAACCATCGTGAGGACCAGGGATCGGCACTTGAACACATGATCGGTTCAAGAACACATAATGTGTTCTATAAAACAGTTCGAAAAAAACCAAACATGAACGGTACATGAACTCATTTTTAAAAATTTTGATCCGAAATGATCATGAACAAGAACGTATTTTCTTTCCGAACCGTTTTACAGAACCAAACATGAACAAGAACATACTTTTGCTCAAAATCTACGAACAGAACAAGAACATAAAAACCGGTTCACGTGCTGACCCCTGGTGAGGACTGTGATTGAGGTCATTTAAAATTATTTATATTTTATTATTGGAAATATTAGAGTTCGAATTTATCTGATTGAATTCGTAAAAATTTAGAATTTTCTTTTTATATCGTAATTTCCGGATAAAACCATAGAGAACAGTCACTTAAATTCCTATTGAACGCTTTTTAGCTACAGTCTTTATTGCTAAAGTTCGTTTTGCTAAACTTGATGAACCAGTCTCCAGAATCATTTCAGCACTGATTGTAATCGTATACAATGCAACTTATGCTGACACAGGAACCTTCACTATCTATCCCAGAAAAACACTAGAAAGCTATCTTCTCCTAGAATTTATATCAATTTATTCTAATTTTTTATGTCAGGCTCCAGAGAAGCAGTACGAACCAGGGATCGGCATGAAGAAAACAGTTGTATTGAATCGGATCGAGAAGGGGTGAAATAAAAACTAGATTGGATCGGATCGTATCGAAGGGGGTGAAATTTCAACTGGATTGGATCGGATCGTATCGAAAGGGGTAAAATTTTAACTGTATTGGATCGGATCGTATCGGTACCGATCCGATCCAATCCGATTTTTTCGATAACCATATCGGTAAATATTCGATTTAATTTGTAAAATTTCTAAAATTTGCGGTCCAAACTAGCGTACCCACCGTGGAATTCGGCCAAATTTTGCGTGGGCGCTAAGCATCAATATTTTTTGCCTACGGTAAATCGACCCCAAAGATTTCAAAAATCTTGTTGAAAATTTCCAAAAATGATCATAGGCTGTCCTAGGCTTCCTGAAATTCGAAATTTTAGAATATATATAAATTAACAAAATTCCTCACGAAATCGTATTAAGGGTAAAATGACCCCAAGGAATTCAGAAATATAGTTGAAATTTCCAAAAATTATCATAGGCTGTCCTATGCTTCCTCAGAGAGCTGGAATTCGAAATTTGAAAATAATTTAAAAATTAACAAAATTACTCACAAACTTGTATTTCAGGTAAATCGACCCCAAGAAATTCAAAAATTTAGATAAAAATATTCAAAAATGGTTAAGGGGGTAGCAGCGATGTGGGAGATTGGTACATTCTTCGGAGTGATTTATGAAAGAAAAAAAAAGGCGAAAATTTTTTTTATTTATTTTCATCAATAAAAGTGTTCATTCTTGCAAACGTTTATATTTTTAATTTCTCAACATACTTAAGTATCTGTAAAAATATCAAAAACCACTTTTCATTATAACTCCATTCACAACTTGACCCGATGTAAGAATTTATTTTGAAGGCAATATTGATAAACTTCAGGCATTTTCGGGTGATATGCGCTAATTAGTAGGAGAATCATTATCCATATAAAAAAAATTCCTCAATATGAAAGTTTTTTTTCCATGAAAAAAAGAGAAAAACTGTTTTTTAGGAAAAAAAATAACTTTCAATTGCGTTTAAATATTAAAAAATCTCCTGACTTTGCAAAAAAAAGTAGCCTATAACACCCAAAATTTAATTGAGATTTTTTGAAAATAATAACATTCTATAAATTTTATGCCAAATGGCACAAACCGGTGTCACAAGCAAGTGTTGTTAATTTCATCAGTAGTTCAGAAACGAGATTCGATTGACCATTCCATCGGTTGAAATACGGAAATCAAATAGATACCAGAAAATAACACAACTGATTCGGCCTGATTTTTCAAGAAAAATTCAAAAAATCATTAATAAAAATTTTTGGACTTGATTTGCGAAAATTTTGTATAATATTTCTAAAAAAAGTCGACAAAAAATGACAAATGAACATGTTATGATTTTTTACACAGCAGTCAGAAAATATGTAAACGTGCATGTAAAAAGTTAAAGTGGCTATATTTTTCATTTTTATTGACAGATTTCAAAAAGAAAAACAAAAAAATTTTGGGTAAAAAATGCGTGAAATTTTAATAATGTTTTGAATTTTTTTGAAAATTTTACGAATTCAAAAATAAAAGTTCGAACTCAAATCTTTCTTTAAATACGTAAAAAAATATTTTAATGAGCTTATATACATTTATTCTGGTTGAGCTCACGATAATAAGCACAAAAAAATAAACCAACTAATTATTTTTGTAAGTTAAATTGACGCCAGTCTGCCACATCGCTGCTACCCCCTTAAGGGGGTATGCGACTCTGATTTGACATTTTTTAGGTGAAATATACTGAAAACTAACAGTTCATGAGAAAAACCGAAAATGCTAATTTGTAGATCTATCCTTGATCTTGCGAAAAAGTACATCACAAATTATTTTTGACCATTACACCAATAGGTACAGTATCGTAACAAGGTGACCTTTTCCAAACTGCAAAAACTATCTCCTCCCAGACGGTATATCAAATCGAGCTCAAATTTTCACAGATCACGTAACGGGAGTATGCCAATCTTTTCTTCGAGTGCTTTTTTTGATCCGGCGACTGAACAATTCTAGAACGCCAAATAACCGACGATTTTTCGCAATTTCAGACTTCAAAATCTATCTCCTCCGAGGATATATTTGCAAAATGGCTCAAATTTTTATCAAGTATTCCTTAGAACAATTGTAAAAGTCTCTCGAGCGCTTTTTTGCAATTTCGAGCTAGAACTCGAAATATGATTTTTTTGGTCATTTTCCAAAAAATTTCCGAAAAAAAAAGTGCTTCGATTTTTTCGAAAGTAGGCTCAAAAGAAAGCCAGTGAAACACTGATGAGAAAGTTGGCTTACGTCAAG
>SCLH01000199.1:59770-74249 GCA_004367855.1 Oikopleura vanhoeffeni
ACATATGTATTTCAGTTTAGGGATAATTGAACATTAATCTTGCTTTCACAAAACAAATCGAAGGCCTCTGATTGGCCGACCAATCAGGAACGACCTTTCAAAAGTGGCACTATTTTCACTTCAAAAGCCTACTCCTCCCTGAGTTTTGAAGATAAAGAATACTTTTATAGCTTTTATTGACCACAGAGAACGTGGGCAGAACCCCAAGTTCCGTTTTACTCAAAAAAATTTCATCCGGCGCTTAAATGAGCAAAAAACTGTTTTTTGGCCTTATTTTGAGTGCCTCGGGGAAAATACTACTCCTCCCTGGATTTTGACGGCAAAAACCTCAAACTGGTATGTATACGATCCTTAAGGAAACGCGCAAAGCCCTTAGTTCCACAATTTGCATTTTTGTATCTCGTTTTTTTGGAAACAGCGATTCAAATTCTCAGAAATTTCCAAAATTTGAATAAATGAAAGAAATATTTTCTCAAATCGCGATAAAAATACTTTTTCATGACAATTGAAAATAAAAAGACTTCTTATCAACTTATTTTTGTCCATATTTTCAGAAAAAAATAATTTAAAGATAATCTAGAAAATTTCATGTCCGAGTCTCTAAATGCGACCAGTACTCCCTTAAGTCTATGATTTGTAATCTCAAAAGTCTTGACATAAAATTTTGCGTTTTTTGATTTTAGTTACAACATTTTCCGATGGTTTTCGTTAACATATTTTAAGCTCTTTAAGAGGTCGCCATCGCTTAAGGGGTCATTTAAAGGCTATGATTTATAATCTCAAAAATTTTGAAATTCTGCGTTTTTTGATACCAATTACAACATTTTCTGATCGTTTTCGTTTATAAATTTGCAAGGTCTTTGAGAGGTCACCATCGCTTAAAAGGTCATTTTGGGGCTATAATTTATAATCTCAAACATTTTGAAATTAAATTCTTCGTTTTTTGATAGCAATTACAACATTTTCTGATCGTTTTCGTTTATAAATTTCGAAGCTCTTTGAGAGGACACCATAGGTTAAGAGGTCACTTTAAGGCTATGATTCATAATCTCAAAAATCTTGAAATTTAATTCTTCGTTTTTTGATAGCAATTACAACATTTTCTGATCGTTTTCGTTTATAAATTTCGAAGCTCATTGAGAGGTCATCATAGGTTCAGAGGTCACTTCAGGGCTATGATTCATGATCTCAAAAATCTTGAAATTTAATTCTTCGTTTTTTGATATTAAAAACAACATTTTCTGATCGTTTTCGCTCATAAATTTCCAAGCTCTTTGAGAGGTCACCATCGCTTAAGAGGTCATTTTATGGCTATGATTTATAATCCCAAAAATCTTGAAATTAAATTCTGCGTTTTTTGATACTATTTTAAAGACTACTGATCTGATTAGTTTTAAAGAAAATTCATTCGGTAACCTCTAAACCGGTGTAGATTTCAATTGCAAAAATGTTCACATTTGGAAAACGTTGAAGGGTACATCCTTGAGTATGATCTGCAAATATTAGGGAAAAAGCTTCCGCACAAAGTTGTTTTAAATTGGAAAACCCGTTTATCCGCGAGGGAGTTAAATTTTTTGGAATCTGAAAAAAAAATAATAAATGCGAGAAAAAATGACACAGACCTATAATTTCAGTATGATCTTAAACCTTTAAAAAATCCGTAACCAGGCTAGTTGGGACCAAAACATCAAATATACGGTATATTATATACCCCTTTATCACCTTTTGATTAATCTAATAGATGTGGGCTGAAAAGAAGAGAAAGCGGCCTCATGAGTGGCTAGAAAGGGTCTTAGGAGTGTTAGGATTAGCTCCCTCAACCTACATCTATTAGATTAATCAAAAGATGATAAAGGGATACTTCTGATTTTTTAGTGGACAATAAATTAACATTTATATCATCATTGATAAAAATTCATAAAAATTCATTCATAAAAAAATGTGAAATTGAGTTTAAAACTTACAGAAAAGCTGGGATTAGCCATTTGATGAATAATTACATAACATACATGATTTCTAGGCCTTATCTTATCAGTAATATTTTCACTGCATTAAATCATTCGAAACAATCCTGCTTTAATGAAGATCTATTTCTCGAAGACCTACTAGTTTTGAAAGAATAATTTCTTAAAAATAGATACCCGGAGAAAAACGTGGACGAAAATTGTTTTCAATTTTTGTGCTCACCCAAAAAACCTGAACAGCCTGAGGTCTCTTTCACCTTATGCTTAGATAATCTACAATCTGTAATTTACACTAGTTCAAAAATTGAGTTTTATGTAAGAGAACTAGCTAACCAAATTAAAAACTTTATTCCCAAATTTAACGTTCGATTTGCCTACAAATCTATTTGTATCGAAAATATATATAAAAAAGATGGTAGACCTGAGGTCTCAAAACTTGATTCTTGTTATCTTATTTACAAATTCCTGTGTACATGTAGCAAATGTTATGTAGGTAGAACACAATGCACTCCTTAAAAAAGAGCAAACGAACATAAACAATTTTCGCGCGCAAAAAAAGTTTATTATCACATTCATCAGTGCCCTGTGTATGTAAAAACATTACTTGAGTATGAAAAACTTTAAAATACAGCAAAAGAGCTTCAGATCTTATGAATATTTATGTAACTCTGCATCGTATTTTATACGAATAAATTAGCCGTCAATGAGCTAATAGTTCATAAAAACTTCACCTTATTTTAATGTGGGCCTAATAATAAGCTCGAATTTGCGGGTGTTTACAAAACGCTGGTCAATTCGGGGTGGCAGTAGGGGCGGATGCGAACAACTGTGTTCAACATCATTAATTCTTTGACTCGAAAATATTTTGAAAGCTAGGATTGCGATTTGGTGGGTATTAGAGCGAAAGTGGAGTGAGCAGAAGACGATTTATTGCAAGGGGTTTAAATATAGAGTTGGAACTTCCAGAACGGTTCATATTAGGAACGAGGACAATAGGTTTGTGGTTAATGATTATTCTCTAGATAGATCAAAATATATATGTTTAAGAAATTAGTCAAGTTTAATTTATTTAGTTCTACCAGAAATGCACACTAAAAAACAACACGTTTGAAATCGCGCTCACCGTTTGACTCTTAAGGCGCACCAAAAGGGCGCCGGAAAGTTCATCTTAACGTTGAGCTCAAATTTACCATAAGAGTTAAATATGGCTAAAATCAGCCGTTACACTTCACCTCCTCATAAATTGAAAGATGAAGTAGATAAAAAAAATGCACCTGTTCGGGGAAAATAGAAAATAAGGGCCCCAAATAAACACCTGTCAGAGGTAGATAACAAGGGGGGTTAGAAGTATAAGCATTCGCCTGACTGGACGAAGCGACTCAGATAAGCGGAAACTTAAATTTTCTGCGGTTGGCGGCTGTTCAGTCAGACGAATCTGCACACCAAAAATAAATTTTTGCATTGCTTTCATTTTAAAATTTTGTTTTGTTTTAAATAGAAAAGAAGTACGAAGGAAAAAAAACACTTAATAAAATACGCCAAGAGAAAATCTTGATTAGAGGTAAAGTGAGTTAATTAACATAAGGTAGGAATTTTTATTTTCTTTCTTGAGTCAAGGTTCTTTTTTTCATTTAAATGGCTGCCAATTTGAGCGTTCCAAGTATTTTTTTTCATCATTTTTGAGCATTTCCTTATCATTTTATTTTCAGTATTTTTCGACATTTTCGAGCATTTTTCCAAATTTTTTAACATTTATTTCAGCAAACCGCGGGCAGCTGGAGCGAGGCGGGCGTCAAGATGGTCAAGGTACTTTTGAATTTAATTATAAGTGACAAATTTGGACTGCAAATGGACAAGAACATTCGAAATAATTATATTTTTTTTACAGACAAAAAAATAGGATAAAGAGAATTTTTTCGAGGTTTTTGAAAGGTTAAAAAAAANAACCTGTTAAAAAATCGTGAACCAGGCTAGTTGGGACCAAACATCAAATTACGTATATTATATACCCCTTATACCTTTTATTAATCTAAAGATGTGGGCTGAAAAAAAGAGAAAGCCGGCCTCATGGAATGGCTAGAAGGGTCTTAGGAAGGTAGGAATTAGCTCCACTCAACTACATCTATTAGATTAATCAAAAGATGATAAAAGGGATACTTCTGAGTTTTTAGTGGACAATAAATAACTTTATATCATCAGATAAATGATAAAATTCATTAAAAAATGGGAATTGAGTTTAAGAACTCTACGAAAGATGGGATTACCATTTGATGATAATTACATAATAAATGATTCTAGGCCTATCTTATAGATGATTTCACTGCTTAAAATTTCATTCGAAATAACCATCCATGCTTTAAGTGAAGATCTCATTTTCGAAACCTATCTAGATTCTTGAAGAATAATTCTTAAAAGTATACGGAGAAAACGTGGACCTGAAATTGTTTTAATTTTTTGCTCACCAAAACCTGAAAGCCTGATGGTCTCTTTCCGTCTATGCTTGATAATCTAGCAACATGTAATGTTACACTAGTTTCAAAAATTGAGTTTATGTATAGAGAAACGTAGCTAACCAAATTAAAAACTTAATCCAAATATACGTTACGATTGATTTGCATACAAATCTTTTGTGTATCGAAAATATTAAAAAAGATGGTAACCTGAGTCTCAAAACTTAATTCTTGTATTTATTTACAAATTCTTGGTGTAAATGTAGCAATGTTATGTTTAGGTAGAACACAATAGCACTCCTTAAAAAAGAGGCAAACGAACATAAACAATTTTTTCGCCGCAGCAAAAAAGTTTATTATCACATTCATCAGTGCCCTGTGTTGTTAAAAAATTACTGTAAGTATGAAAAACTAAGTACAAGCAAAAGAGTTCAAATCTTAGAAACTTTATGTAATCTGCATCGTATTTAACGAATAAATTACCGTCATGAGCTAAGTAGTTCATAAAAATTCACCTTATTTTAAATGTGCGCTATATAACTCGAACTTGCGGGTGTTTACAAACCTGGTCATTCGGGGTGCAGGTAAGGGGCGGATGCGAAACAACTGTGTCACTCATTAATTCTTTACTCGAAAATATATTTGAAGCTAGGACTTGCGATGGTGTATTCGAAGGCGAAAGTGGAGTGAGCAGAAGACGATTTATTGCAAGGGTTTAAATATAGAGTTGGAACTTCCAGAACGGTTCGATAATTAGGAACGAGGACAATATGGTTTGTGGTTAATATTAATTTCTTGAGATAGTGCAAAATGATATATGTTTAGAAATTAGTCAAGTTTAATTTATCTTTTTCAACCAGAAATGCACACTAAAAAAAACAACACGTTTGAAATCGCGTCACGTTTGACTCCTTAAGGCCACCAAAGGGCGCCGGAGTTCATCTTAACAGTTGAGCTCACAATTTACATAAGAGTTAAATATGGCTAAAATCACCGTTACCCATCACTCTCATAAATGAAAATGAAGTAGATTAAAAAAAACACCTGTATCGGGGAATAATAGAAAATAAGAGGCCCCAAATAAACACCTGTCAGACGGTAATAACAAAGGGGGTTAGAAGTATAAGCATTCGCCTACTGGACGAGCGGACTAGATAAGACGGAAACTTAAGATTTTTGCGGTTGGCGGCTGTTCAGCAGACCCCGAGGAATTTTCTGCACACAAAATAAATTTTGCATTGCTTTATTTAAATGTTGTTTGTTTAAATAGAAGAAGTACGAAGGAAAAAAAACACTAATAAAATACGCAGAAAAGAATTTTGATAGAGGTAAAGTGAGTTAATTAACCATAAGTAGAGATTTTTTTTCTTTCTGAGTCAACGGTTCTTTTTTTCATTTAAATGGCATGCATTTGAGCGTTCCAATATTTTTTTTCATATTTTGAGCATTTCCTTATCAGTTTTATTTTCAGTATTTTTCGACATTTTGTACGAGCTTTATCTCCAATTCTTTAACACATTTATTCAGCAAACGCGGCAGCTGGAGGAGGCAGGGGTCAAGTGGTCGTATATTTATTTATTATAAGTGACAAATTATGGAACTGCAATGAGACAAGACATTCGAAATATTATATTTTTTTACCAGACAAAAAATAGGATAAAGGAAATTTTTCGAGGTTTTGAAAGGTTAAAAAACTAGACATATTTGGTGGAAAAAAATATGTTTTTAATCTAAGTTCTCTTTTAGGATAGGAAGTTGAATAAAAAGGTAATTTTCAATAAAAAGGAGCCGTCTAAGACAATCACACACAATTAAGACCATTCTCGGACATCATCAATTAACTTTTGGGCCCATTTGTAAATTAAATCTAAAGACATAAAATCGAAAAGGACTCAACAGGTTTTTTGCGGTTTGTAACCCTGATTGTTTTTTACTTCCTTGATGACAAGATTCTAGGTTAATCTGTCTTCATATTTTAATCTGTGTTTTACTTTTTAGGTTTTGTATATAAAAAACACCAATTTAAGTTTCAAAGAAGGAGGGAACCTAGATAAATTGTATCTTATATATTTGTTTTTAATAAAGTTAGAATTTTTTCAATGGTACCCTGTACCACTGGTCACCCCCCTTTTGGTCAAAAACAAATCTAGATAAACATTTTTTTAATGTCAAATTTTTGACTGAAATCGTTCTCAACTCGAGGAGTTTTCGTGAATTAAATTGTTTAAATTTAATTTAAGGACCTCGAGTAAAGTGGGTTTTTAATTATATGTATGTTTATAACTAGGGTGCGCACTGGGAGGCTTAAAGTTTTTTCTGAGTCACTTTTGACTTTGAGGGTTCATTTAACCAAATAAAAAGTTTTTCATTAAAAAAATGGCAAAGAAAAAATTCCTAGACGGAAAAAATGTTGTTTTGTTAAGAAAAGGTTGTTTAAGTTTTTAAAGTTATTTTTCAAAAGTTCTTCTTCAAAGTTCAATTTCAAAAGTTCACTTTCGAAAGTTTATTCTCAAACGATCATTTTTTTCAAAAATAGTTAAATTCACAAATGTACATTTTCTTGTTTTTCTTAACCCAAAATTCAGATATTTTTCGAAACTAAAATAAAGGTTATGGTTTTTCAAAGTAAGTAAATAAAAATAATTTCATTTCATCAAAATTCAAATTTTCTAGGTTAATGTCGAAATATTATAAACCTTTTTTTTAATCGCTTAAACTCGGATTTTGCATTATCTGAAGAAATCGAAACTTTATTTTTCCGATGGCTCAAATGATCCACAAGTTCAAATTGGAAAAAAATATAAAGAACGTTTTTTTTCTGTAATCCCTTATAAAACATGTTGTATTGAAATAAAATCATTTTTGTTTAACAAAATGGCATGAAAATTAATACTTGTGGCCACAGAGAGGTTCTGAACTTATACTTTTTGAGAGTTTTCAAAGAAAAAGAGAAAAAAAATAAATCCTAATACTAAGCATTTGGCAGGCGGTATAATTCGGCTTCTTGTGACGTAACTTCGAATTCTTCGGCAACCTGACCCCATAAAAACCACAGAAAAATGGTTTTAATTAGGTGATATTTAAAATGATTGTGATAAAAACCATTTTCTTCAAAAGTATGGCAACCTAAAATTTGATCTAAAGTTTTGTGCTACAGGTTTTTCAGAAAAATTAAAAAACGAAGGTCCTAAATTTATAATATGCACCGGTAATTCTCTTAACTTACTTAAAGTATGTTGAATAATCAACATTTTATTTCACAGATTAATGTTGTAGAATAAAGTTCCGCTGTTATATTAGGGGAGTAAAGGCCCGCGGGTATTTAACGGTTTTAACTGAAGGGGCTTTGTATTCAACCGGTAAGAAACTAAAAAACCGGCATTAGATGCGGCATAAATATTCAGTCCCACCTCAAATGACTTGCATGATTCGGAGTTTTCAACATTTTCAAATTTACATTTTTCAGTTGAACTTTTAAAAATATTTTACAAGCAGGCTGTTTGTTGAGCCTCTAAACGGTCTGTTATTTCATCCGTACAAAGATAAAAATAACCTAAAATTTCACATTTATTTCAGTTATAGCCTTTTTCGTCTTTGATCGAAACGGCGTTAATTTTTTTTGCAAATTTAATCCGTTTCCAAGCGAATTTTTCTGTTAAATTCCATGATTAAACATGAGAAAACTTGATCTTTTTTTTCCTCAAGGGAAAAGTAAGAATGAAATTAATGTTAACTCTCAGGTGGCGAAAGTTTTGGTATTTATTTCGAAATCAGTAATAGGTACAGAAAATTTTTGTGAGAAGATAATTTGCCGACAAAATTCGGTGTCATTAATACTTATTGAGAAACAAGCTCTTATTAAAAAAAAAACACATCTGCATTTTGGCCTGATTAATTTACTAAATCAGATAAAATATTTTCGAAATCAAGTAAATCTTCTTCGAAAATGATACGTAAAATTAGATCATGATCGTATGCTATTTTTTAATTAATATCACAATTTATTTGTTTCACCTGGTGAAGAATTTCGGATTCTCTCATTTCAAAGCTTCGAATAGCCGTATCCAGATTCGAATTTATTTTTACTATTTTTCAATTACCAGAAAAAATTTCGAAAACATTAGATAAAAACCCGTAACTGGCTGCTCCAGCGGCTACTGCTAAAAGTTGTATTTTTTTCTTTCACTATCCCGGAATTTATCGTGTAGGTATTTTGTAGATAACTCCATAATCTTTGCCTCCATTAACTCGAAAGAATCCGCTACTATATTCTTCAAACTAGAATAGCGGGCCGTAATATTACAATGATCTAAAAATAACTCATGCATTTTACCCGAATTTTCGAAATGTAACTTTACCGTAGAAGTAATTGTTCCTAGACCCTCAAACTTATATACTGAATTAATGGGATGAAAATCATTCCTGAATTAGGGAAAATTGTATCGCACTTGGGAACGTCATTGAACAAAAATATTGGAAAATAAGTTATAACCATTACTAAAAAATTTTTCTCGTGAACGTAGTCGGCTAGATATTTCGGTGGTCGTCGTGATCTTTTTGCATTTTGGTCATTTTGATTTCGTATGTGAGGTGTTTGAGGCGGTAAAGAGTCACGGACGGAGGAGGTGTTGGTGCCAGCGTGTGAATTTTTTCCGCGCTCAAACTATTTTGGTCCAAAATCTCGATTGAGTTGGTAGGCGCCAAAATTTCAGGATCAAGGGTAGGCTGTAAAGTTACAGGTTTTAAAATTAATTTTGATGGGTTTGTTTTTGTTTCTTTAGGGAGCACCCTTATCAAATCCAAATTTCGTTTACAACGACGGCCCGTCATTAAATTAGCTAGAAGATATACATTTTGAGACGTCTCTTTAAGCACCCATAAGGCCCATTTCATTTTCCGTACAGTTGTTTGCTTTAGACTGTGGTTTGAAAATAAGACATCGTTGATGACGTTTTAACACTGTAGGAATAAAATCCGTAATAATATTTTGTGCATTAAAACGCGCTTTATGTCCTTTGGCTAAATCGACCAGAATTTCTTCAGCATATGATCCGAAATTGTCAGTCCAAGCTTTCCTTAGTTTATCCTTAACATTAAGTGAAAGAGGCGCTGTAGGGTGTCTTAGATAAAGAGCCTCAAAGGGCGTCAAACCATTTAAGGCCAGAGCCGAATTTGTGTTATAAAAATAAGTTATAAGTGGCATAAAAGCGTCCCAATTTGCTATATCTATTTTGTAAATTTTGAGTAAATTTGAAATTTCTTTGTGTGCTCTTTCAACTAGATTACCTTAAGGCCGTAAGGGAAAAATGTTACTAACATATATGCGCAACATATTATAGAGAATTTTGTTAGTTTCTCCCATAATTTCTGACCCGTGATCGCAAACCGTTCTAGATGGTATGCCAAAACGTAAAAAAAGTTTAATAAGTGCGACTGAAACTGTCTTATTTTTTATCAGTGATAAGCTCTATGTCCAGATACCTAGTTAACGCACATTGATAAGAAACGCCGTACCGATTGCCAGTTTTTGAAGGCCCACCGAGGTCGATTAAGTCAAAGTAAACTTTGTCAAAATGCTGAATATCAAATCCTTAATTTTTATATTTACGTCTTATTTTGCCTTTTTGTATTTAACGGAAATGCAGTCTTGGCAATTTTGCGCCACATTTTCGCAAATTTTCGAGAAACCTCTGTAGAATAAAATTGTTTTCATAAATTCAAATAGTCTTTTAGCTCCCAAATGTCCCTTACAGCGGTCACAATAATCGTTATTTATCATTAATTTTTTTATACAAAATTCCATTACCTAATTCAAAACCGGGACAGCCTATCTTTGAGCGTTTTATACAAAATTCGTCAGAAGCTTGATTTTATTTCAAATTTGGTAAATCTAACTGATCTGAAAATTCAAAATTATTAACCTGTTTTTTTATAATATGCGACGGATCTTCCCAATCATCATTTTCAGTCTCTCGCTCTTGATTCGACGAGAAATAAAAAGACCGTGAAAGTAAATTAGCTGTCAGCATTATAGGGTCACGCCCAGGGATATGAGCTACTTTTAATTCAAAATGATCTAAATAATAGAGCAAATTAAATAATCGGACCTTCAAATTATTTGTTTTTGTGTTCATGAGAAACTTCAAGCTTTGATGGTCCGAAAATACGGTAAATTCTTCAGCAATAAGTATGCTCTGTAATTTTTTTATGCCGTAATTAATGGCGTACAATTCTCGCATTTGAATCGGCTGGAGTTTCTCGGCTTCTGAAAATATTTGAGAAGTAAATTGTAATGGCTCAATTTTTCCATTATTTATCTGACCCAACATAGCCCCGCGCCTACATCACTTGCGTCGCTTACGGCACAAAAAGGTAATCTCTGATTGCGATGGTTTCTAAGTGTAGAATTTGCTAAACCATTTTTGGCCTTATCGAAAGCTATTTGATGTATTCCAGACCAGCGAAAATTAATATTTTTTTTAGTAATTCAGACACAGGGTGTAAGGTTTTTTCCTTCTTTTTTTCCAATTAGATACACTTGATTCCCGACGTTTTTATTGGTTGAATCTGAGAAAGACGTAGGTTCTTGCCAAAATTAACCGTTCACATTAGCGTTCTCATCGCTATCCAATTTGAAAAAAAGAAGTAGAAAATCTTACACCCTGTAAAGGAGCCAGAGTGCACACAAGACCCGGCACGAAATCCAAATAATAAGCGAAACTACCACAAACGGATCGTTTATAATCCTTAATTTTCGGATTTCCTATTTTTAATACAGCCTCAACTTTATTTTTAACTAGCCTAATCCCATTTTTACTTATAATGTGGCCTAGAATTTCGGTCTGTTCGACGCCAACTACGGATTTTTTTTGGTTCAAGAGTCATCCCGTACGAAATTAAACGGTCTAAAAGTAGACTTATATTATTTTTAAATTGTTAAAACCTACAGCTACAAGCTGAATATCGTCTAGATAATTGGAACAACCGGGAATACCACTTTAAACAGTACGCATTAAAACTGAAAAAGTAAAGGGAGCGTCTTCAGCTTCGAAAACCATGCGTGTATTAGAGACCTGATGAGAAAATCGACTATTATAAAAAGTGAAACTAAATTTATTCACATCTTNATTGCAAGTTGGCGATAGGCACTGTTTGAATCAAAAGTACCGATAAAAATATCTTCGCCGGCCAATTTTGTCATCATCTCCCCGATCTCAGACAAAATTGAGGAAAGATCGGGAAGAGGATATTTACTTGAAACGATCCTCGAGTTCCCTTGTCTTAAATCAAAACAGCACCGAAATTGCCCGTCTGCTTTTTTTGTGATCACTAAGGGTATATTATATGCGCTAACCCCTGGAATCAAAAGACCATGTTTTAATTCGTTTTCAAATTGGTCTGTTAATTCCTCTTCAAGGGCCGGGGGCGTACACCGCGGAGGTTGATACCATGCTTCAGCACCCTATTTAAGGTCGACCTAATATCAAAAACCCTTAACTTACCCTAGGTCCATTTTATCATTAGAAAAAGCCCATGATTTTTTTGCTATCAGTTTGCAAATTTCATTGGTTCGCTCTAAATTATTCGAAATATTTTCGCCTATTTTTATGCTTGGGATTTTGACAGAGGGATCAAGTTTTACTTCTTTTTCCTTTAGAAAGTTATTATGTTAAATTAATTCAGACGCCTCGTCGGCTACCTTTTGAAGGTTAGTAATTTTTTTTTCCTGTTTAATACAATTATATAGAAAATAATTTTTGTTGAGTGTTATCGGGCCTTCAGTCAAGTTTTCGATCAAACCGCAAATTTTGTTACCAAACGATCTGTTTTGGTAACAAAATTTGCGGTTTGATCGAAAACTTGACTAAAGGCCCGATAACACTCAACAAAAATTATGTTCTATATAATTGTATTAAACAGGAAAAAAAAATTAATAACCTTTTGGGCAAAATATTCAAGTTTTTGGGTCAGTTTTGGTGTGGTTCAAAAACATAAACAGCTTTAGGATTGGCACCCACGCATGAAAATTCGATTATTTCACCGAAATAAGGTGACATTTCTTGTGTTTTTAAAGCGTGAACCACTAGACCTGAAACCGACGGAAAAATTTTAAGGAGATAATTATCTAGATGTATTTGTTTAATTTTGCGCCACCGCTCGCATCGGTCTACAAATATTGTATCGGCTAATTCGCAACCGATAATAACATCGTGCGATAAATTTTTTATAACCGCCAAATCTTGTTTTGAAAACGGTCCGAAATTTATTTTTGTGTTTAATGAACCTACAATTTTGCACTTTGATCCGTCAAAAGATTTAACTAGGTTTTTATTTTGTTGAAATTGACCCAAATTTTTAAAGTCTGCATTTATGCAACTTATGTTCGCACCCGAGTCAATTAGACCTTTTAGTTCAGTATTTCTGATTTCCAAATTTACAAAAGGGAGTTCAGTTGAGTCAAAATTAAAGACATTTAACGAAGTATTTACATAAGCACTTTGTTTTTTAACTTCTGATTTTTTCTAATATTTTGAATAATTTCAAATTTTCCAAGGTTATATTTAGGACTAGCGGGATCACCGAAACAATAAAGGCCTTGTCCCATGACAAAAGTCACATTTTATTTGAATTTTTACGATTTTGGTCATAAAGTCGGGGGGTTTCGCTTTCAATATTATTTATACAAGCGGGGCCCTTTCGAGATATATTACGGGATATTTCGATTTTATGGACAACTTCAGAAACATTTTCGAAACTCACTGGAGGCTCACGTATTTCGAGTAATGAAGCTAGCTCAGGGTGTAGACTCTCTAGAAATTTTTCAAGGACCATGTTTCTGTGTTATTGGTTTAGAGCGTCTACGCCTAAAGCTGACCTCAATCTACTACAGAGGTTCGCGAAAAATTCGAAACAAGTTTCAGAAGTTTTTCTAGTTTCTGTTTGAAAAAGTTTATAGTTTTCTCGTTTTGAATCTCCTAGTTTGATTTTAAGTTCTTTACAAAAAACCTCAAAATCTACGTTAGCTTCATAACTTAGAGTTTCGGCTAAGTTGTTTGCTAGTGATATATTTTGAAAGTTTTGGAGCCCCATGATGATAGTTTTTGCATCCGAGGCCGCATTACCCACTCTCCATCTGTCTAAAATTTTTAAATAGTCCTCAATACTGATAACCGAGCTATAATTTTTAGCAAAAAACTTATACCAAATGTTATCCAAATATTGCGTGTTACTAAAATTTTGTCTTTTTGAAATATTTTGAGTGGAAACTCCTCAATCTTCTGATTTTGATTAAACATTGATTTGCGAATCCGGCTTAACATATTCTGACTGTGCCCTAGCCATAGGCCGGCTCAGATCATCGAAAAACGGATTTTTTGATTACCGATTTCCTTCCACCCTTGATTCGAAATTGAGTAAGAAGAGGTTCGATTTGTTTTTATCAAAATCTAAAGGTGATAAAAACTTAGTCGATTGCCTAAGGAGAACTGGTGGAGAGGTTATGTAGTCCCTGGAGCTTATTGGGCTATACCTAGTATCTACGGTCTCCCCTGAACAAGGGGACCGTTCTTTCTGTTTTAACTCCCGTCGAAGTTATATCAGGAACCGGTTCCGTCACCTGGTTTCTCGTAATTGTACTTTTAAAATACGATTCAATTCGTCTGCGCCCATTTAACGAGAGAACTTACTTCTGATGGGGCGATTGGAAAATTTGTTCCTTTATTAAGAGCGTCGTAATTTCCCGATGTTTTATTGACTAATTTCTTGCTGCAAAAACGGCTTTAGATGGTTTAAGGTTTAAGAAAAATGATTGTGTTTCTGTTTTCCCGCTTAAGATATTCTTGAGCAAGTTCAATTTTTCAGCTTTATCAAGCCTTTTGAGACCTCCATAACCTTTGGAGGCTAAAAACTGTCTAATTCTGCCCCTGTGCTGTCGTTCGGATTTTTCACTATGAAAAAATCCATCGGGGAAAATTATGTTTATTTAAAGAATAAATAAATTAAAACCTGTCTCTTCCGCAAAACAAAACAAGAGGCTACCCACAAAAATAAGATAAATATTATTTT
>SCLH01000199.1:100492-112069 GCA_004367855.1 Oikopleura vanhoeffeni
TTTTTGTTAATTATTTTATTTGTTTTTTTTTCTTGCTTATCTGCATAAAGTCTAGCGTACGTTTTATTATTTCTGAAAAGGTTACATTAAATTGTATACTTTAACTATAGTTATAATATTTTTATTATTTAATCTTTTCTCGCTAATTTATATTTTTTTTCGTGTGTATAAAAACTGTTAATAAGTAAATATTTATAAATGTAGGATTTGTATAATGTATTTTTATGTATATTTAGACTTAGAATTTATGGTTGAGGTTTTAAGGTTAGGGTCCTACTGAGGTTTACCTGGGGAGGTAGAATCTAGTTTAGAGCTGAAATTTCAAGGTTTTGAAATTTTTTTTCTAGGTGGGGGGACGTAACGCGAAGAACTACTTAGGATACACGAGTCTTTACTCGATCGTAGAGCTCAACGAGTCGGTGACATAATCACTGACTGAGTTGTCGAGCTACACAGGTTGTAGACCTAGAGTAGTCGACTGAGTCGTGTATGCTAGTGTACGAGGCTTACATAAGTGGAAGTACTACACTAGATTCTAAGATTGCTTATTCGACCAATGAGAGGCAATAGGGCAATCAACTGTGTATATGCTCAGATACAAAGATAAACTCGGCACACCGAGATTACACATATCCGAGTAAGTACAGAGATAGATTTATTTAAACTGTTGAATAACTAATAATAAGGTTACGTATATCAAATACAAAATGTGTTGTGTCAACCATTGCAGGATAAGCATTTGAGCAAAACTACGTTATTAGCACATAACACCCGAAAATGGCTAAAGTTTATTAATATCGTCTTAAAAAATCTTAAGTCGGGTTTAGTAAGTCGGGTTTAGTTGTAGAAAATGGCGTTGCAATGAAAAGTATTGTTTTATATTTCCACGATACTTAGTTATGTTGAGAATAAAAATATAAACGTTTGCAAGAATAAACACTTTCATTGGAGATAAAAAAATAAAAAATAAATTTCACAATTTTTTTCTTTCATATAATATCGCTCTGAAAAACTGTACCAATCTTCCGGACTTATGGCACCCCCTTTAAGCAGTAGCTGAGAAACTTTTAAAAAAAATCTGTACTTTCTGTACTAAATTTCTGAACGTAGTATTTTTTCAAGGCCCTCATTTGACCATCACTAAAAAATGTTTAGCAAAAAAAAATATCGCCTTTCCTATCTCATCCTAAGGTGCCTTTTAAAAAAGCACAATAAAAATATAAGCAATTTCACCGACGATTTATTTCAAACCTCAATAGCAACCAAGTCTATGCCAATTTCAGGGTCATCGGATCCATCGTCGACCAAAATTATTTCTTTCAATAAATGTGCTGGAGATTTTCGCAAAACTGAAATAACAGTTCGCAGTAAAGTTGACCTTCAAATGTTTAAATATTTTAACTTAAATGCAAGCCCTGAAAATGACTTTAAAACAATAAAAATCATATCTAAATTTAAAGGATGTTGCTGTCGCTGATTAGGCTGTTTTTTGACGTTCTTCCACGCGTTTTCTAGCTAATCTGGATAGGATGGTCATGCACAAACTTGCTCAACTTGAAGAATGAGTCTTCGAAATCAATTAAGCACTAATTGTTATCTGATACTGTATTGTCAATCCAACCTACGCTCACACAAGATCCGTCAATAAGCCTCCCGAAAAAACACTCAAGAGCTATCTCCTTCTACAATTTCCATGTTTTTATGTCAGGCTCCGGAGCAGCAGTACAAACAATCCATTAGAGCCTTTTTCCAAAATTTTGTTTGTAACGAAAAAAAATCGCAAAAAACGCTAACAAAAATTGAACGAAAGAAAAATTGTCTATCAAAAACAAAATTCAAAATAGGAATTGTTCGTACTGCTTCTCTGGAGTCTGACATATAACATTTGAATAAATTGATGTACATGTAGATTTTAGGAGAAGATAGTTTTTTAGTGTTTTTGGGAGGCTTATTCAAGGTTCTTGTGTGAGCGTATGTTGGATTGTATCAGTTTACAATAAGTTCTGAATTGATCTTGAAGACTGGTTCTTCAAGTTGAGCAAATTTTTTCGATACCACTTTTGCCAGTTTACCGAAAAATCGGTACGAAACACAACCTTATCAGCGACACCCACACCTATTAAGGGGGTTCTCAACGGTATGAAAAGTCTTTTAAAAGGTCTTTTACAAAAAAACGGTTAGAGCTACATAAATGCTGTATAAATGAGTATTTTCAGTTTTTCTCATGAGCTCTTAGTTTTCAATATAATTTGAGCTAAATGGAACTAAACATTTCTAAACATACGTTCCAAAGATCTTAGATATGGTAGCTTAAACTGGGGATTGTCATGTACATTTTATAGCCTATAAATTATGCTATTCACTCTCACTTCTGAAACGGAGTTGATGTGAAATGGCAATAAAAAAAGGTAATCTTGTGAAAAACATGTTTACTTCATCATATTTCACCAACCAATGAGCGCGTTCGATTATATTCAGCCAATCTTCGTGTGTTTTAAAGTAGTAGGGCCGGAATATTCACAAAAGTGTGAATAGGGGATAT
The DNA here is from genome assembly GCA_004367855.1 of Oikopleura vanhoeffeni. Classification (NCBI taxonomy): domain Eukaryota; kingdom Metazoa; phylum Chordata; class Appendicularia; order Copelata; family Oikopleuridae; genus Oikopleura; species Oikopleura vanhoeffeni. The sequence goes on from SCLH01000199.1 coordinate 103,035, forward strand.
ATTATATTAAAATATTTTAACCTCCTATAGTAATGCCTCCGGCACACAAAGGAAGAATTTCAAAGACAGCTGAGACCTGCTTGAAAACAAGCAGACGCGCATTGGTGGAAATTGTTTTCGTTTTGCTTAAATTAAAACGACGAATAATATAAAAATGATATCATCTACCAATTTCCCTCAACTACACGGTATAATGATTTTTTCAGCGCAGAAACTAGTTAAACATTTTCCTAAGCTCATTATGAAACGTAATGATGATTGATGAAGCTGGCAAATTTTCGTATTCAATTGTTGAGCAACCCTGGTGTCTATAATCTTGATTGTCTCGATTCATTGGAGTTTCGTCACTGACAATCTGGTTGAATGCTACTGCTTTATAAGCATCATCGTCATAAACATAAGCGTTTTTCGTTAAATAAGCTTAATTTTTTTTAATAAACTTTGCCAAATATCAAATCTAGCGCAACGTTAAGGGGGTATAGGTCGCTGGTTGTATGGGGTCTTGGGGGCATTGGAAATACTTTAAATTGATTGAGGTCACCCAATGGGGTGGTCAAAAAATGCCGTACCAATCAAATCATCAAAAATAAATTTCCTAATTTTTTTTTTCTATTTTTTCTAAGATTTTTTTTTAAATAAACTTTAAAAATGACGTTTGTTTGAATTTGACCAACAAAACTTGAAAATATCTGGTTAACGTTAGCGGCGCTTTTTTTGATCATATTTTCGAAAAATCGAAGCACATTTTTTTCAAAATTTTTCTGATGGGTCCTTCAAAAAATCATATTTCAAGTTTTAGGTTGAAATCTTGAAACTTGCCTGAGATGAAGTTTCGTATTTGTGTGCGCTAGCTCTTAAAATAATTTGAAAAAATTTTCTAATTATTCTTAAGAGGAGATATTTTTTTCAACGAATAATTGTCTAGAGAAAATATAACAAAATCTGGAATAGTGCCTTAGGTGAAGTTCGGCCTACCACTGCTGCAGCATGCGTTATGTAACACTGCACGTTATTTCAAAAGTTCAGCGAATTTTAACATGAAACCTAGGAGGAGATAGTTTAAGCATTTTGGCTAAGGGCCTCTTGTGTCGCTTATGTGTGAAGGAGTGTATCTATACAAACAAATTTTGGCATTTTCTTTCACAAGCTTAAGATAGTTCTAGAAAATGGCTAATCTGACAAGTATTCTATAAGCCCTGTAGGGCTAATTTTTAAACGAGAAAACTCAATTCCAGCGACTTTTACCCTGACCATTTGAAATAAGGAATTTCAAAACTCAAAAATGGGTATCGATGTTTTTAAGCTATCTTGTACAGAATCTTGTAGAGAATTTTTTTTTGGTCATTTTAAGACTCAGTTTAAGACTCCGTTTTCTAAAAAGCGCTTAATTTTCACTTGCCAAAAAAAAATAGCGCTCTAGCTCTCCATATGGGGTCGCTAGAACTCTTTTTTGCACCCCTTGTTAAATCTCGAAAATTTGACCTTAAAATCAATTTTTTTTTGAAAAAATTTCATAAACAAAAAAAATCCTGGGTCTTAAAATGACCAAAAAAAATTCTCTACAAGATAGCTTAAAAACATCGATACCAATTTTGAGTTTTTAAATTCTTTATTTCAAATCGTCCCTTTAAAGGGTTGGTCGTCAAGAATTTAGGGTTTTTCAATGGCCAATTGTCGCAACAGTACAAATCGTTGGACCAAATATTACCTCTCGATATATTTAAACAAAAATCTTGCACCCTAAAAAAAATCAAAAGTGACGGAGTGACCCTATGTTAACTAGTGCAAAATACTGTTTTTTGGTGATTCTGAAGCCAAATCAAAAAATTTTACCCAAAACTCACCGTTAAAACCAGGGAGGAGATACATTTTGAAAAAATAATTCGNNNNTTTAGAATGCAAGATTTTTGTTTAAATATATCAGAGAGAGCTAATATTTGGTCCAACGATTTGTACTGTTGCGACAATTGGCCATTGAAAAACCCTAAATTCTTGACGACAATCCCTTAAATGAGGTGGTGTGAGTGAATTTTGACATTTTGGAGGCTTGATACGGCTAAAATTATGACGGTAGAACATTTCTCATCAATACATATGATAGATCTATTTTTGATCTTGCGATTCCATTTGACAGTTTAGTATCACTACCACCAACCATCTGGTTAACCGCGGTTAAACACGAGTCCCTCAGCTTTTTTCAAATAAACAAGGATCCGAGAGCTTATATCGGGAAGCTTTGAGATTTTTTTAAACTCCCGGAAAGTGTCTGAATTTTAGTGGCTTGGTTCTATTTTTTTTCGATTTTTGTCTCAGAGCGCTACAATTGGGTCGAATGTGTCGAAAAAGGGGGATTTTTTTTGTCGTTTTTATATATATTTTTTTGTGGAAATGCCAGAAACGTCATTTTTGGAATATAGGAAGCTCAAGGTGTCTTAGATATCACCTTGGTTGTAGTTTTTTGAAATTCGGCCTGATTGGCTGTAAATCGACAAAAAAGTGCGCGAAAATGACAATTTTGAAAATAAAAGTGATAATTAGAAAATTTTAATGCCACCAAAAGATTCCTTGGGTATGATTTGCTGGAAACGATATTAAGAAATATGGTCTGATTTTGACCACAGCGAATTCTAGAAAAAATTTAATGTTTTTCATCAAAATTTCGTTTGATTAAGCTAAAAACGGCCGAACCCCCATTTGAATATATAATGCTTACGATATAAATTTGACTGTAATCCAAATTTCGGGACCAAACTGAATGTGCCATCCAAGTATAAATCTTTGTGACATGCACATTAGTAAAATGCTTGTTTTATATACGCATTTTGCGCGATATTGGTAGAATTTCCCATTTTCTTTGAAATGAAAAATCAAAGAATTTTCTTTGCCACCTTTTGTGACGTCCAAAAGTTAAGGTTTTTCACGTGTTCCTTCGCAAGAATTTTATACGGGATAAATAAGGAACAACGCGATTTAGATTCATATTTTTTAATGAAAGTTATTGATTTTGATGAGTTTATATGCAATTTAAAAGTGTGCCAAAAGTGGCTAAATAACATACAAATTGACTTCAATTAGGCGGAAATGAGTTTGATGTCCGCTAACTCTTTTATTTCACTCAAGCTGTTATATGCTCTCTCAGCTGAAAGTGTACTTCCCCACTGCGCAACTTATTTAATTTTCGCGGCATTACTCGCGGGCTGCAGAAATGACGGCGTTTTTTCCTTGCCCGTTTGCACATTCGACCCAATTGTAGCGCTCTGAGACAAAATCGAAAAAAAATAGAACCAAGCCACTAAAATTCAGACACTTTCCGGAGTTTCACAAAATCTCAAAACTTTCTAATATAAGCTCTCGGATCCATGTTTTTTTTGAAAAAAGCTGAGGGACTCGTGTTTAACCGCGTTTAACCAGATGGCTGGTGAGAGTGGTACTAAACTGTTTAATGGAATCGCGAGAACAAGGATAGATCTATCATATGTATTGATGAGAAATGTTCTACCGTCATCAGTTTAGCCGTACCAAGCGTCCAAAATGTTAAAATTCACTCACACCACCCTCTTAAGCAGGCTTCCAAAAGGGATGCATCCCCGCCGATTTTCCATCCCTATCCCGTTTTTATCCCCCAAAACGAGATAAAACCGGGATAGAGATGAAGGGATAGATTATCCCCTTTTATCCCGGGCCCGGGATAGACTTTATCCCTTTTTATCGCGTTTTTGTAGATACGAACAAAATTTTAGCATACAGACCGAATTACTGTCATGGTAGTTGCCCCAAAAAACATATTATTTAAAAAACTTTTCCTTTAACATCAAATTTTTCCCATTCCAAATTTGTCATTCCTCGAACATTTCGATGAATCTGATCAACATAAACTGTTCTTGCCTCGACGTACAACGAGTAAGAAATACCTTCTTCAATACTTTTGGGCTATAATTTTGGTTTTAAATCATGATCAGCACATTTTTGAAATTTCGTTTGATCATCTTACATGAAATAAGAGTCAAGGGTGAACTTTAAAAATGTCAACAGCTGAAATTCACATCATAAGACCTATGAGTCATAGGCTATGACCTTTACAGTATGTTGTAAAAATTCTGGTGACATCTGATAATGAAGTTTGTTTAGTGCAGTATCAGTAGGCTGTTCAATTATGTCCCAAAAGTGGCAAGATGGACTTTAAATCAGTTGATTTTGGGAATTCGATTAGTTTTGAAAGCTATTTTCAAATTTTAAATAATTGAAAATCTTCAAGCAAGGGCTGTGATTGGTCAATCTTGAAATAAGTTAACTCCCACATTAACTTTATGGTCACGCGTAACCATGCCTTTTAATCGCAATTTAGGGCCCTAAATCATTTATGAATGTAGCATTTACAAAGTGATCGATCGACTATTTTAATAATTGACGTTTTTGCGTTTTTTTTTGAAAATTTTAACTGTATACAGTACTTATTTTTGCAAAAAAATTTTGGAATCATCAAAAAAGCGGATGAGAAAAACATTCTAAGATTTTTTTCCATTACACCATCGCTCATAATGATCAAGATGCCGAATATTCAGGAATAAAGGTTGGCAAAATAGTACTGTTTTTTTCAAATTACTTAAATCAATTTTTGAAAAAAATGAAGAGGTTTTTCAGAAGTTTTTAAGACTTTTTCTACATAACACTAAAGTCCGAAAACGATCACGTGACCTTCAAATTCAGAAATAAGGTTTTGGTTCAAGTACACAAATAGTACTCAAATACGCCGAAAAATTTTGTGAGCTAATAAACACCTAATTTGAGAGTTCTGAACATAATGATATTTTCCAAAAATGTCATGTGATCTTATTTTTTGAGAAATAAGAATTAATATATGCCATATTTCAAACCATATTTTCGAATTATTTTGTCACGTGATTTTATTTGGACTATGCCGTCATGAGAAAGTCTTGAGAAAGTCATGAGAAAGTCTTAAAAACGTTTGAAGTTTACCCTCGAATTTTTCTGGCGTAATTTGAGTCCTTTTCTAAATTACCGTATATGGGTACTATGCTTTTCCGAAAAGTACCCAAAATATTTGAAGTCGGATAACGGATTTGTGTTCTACACCTACAATTTCATTATAATGCATATCTTTCCACTTCTGGTAAGTTTCAGAGATCAAGAACCAGAACTGATGTATAAATTCAATTCATGACTAGGGGGCATAACCCTACTCATGACAAAACATTTCAAATTATTATCAATAATAGTTGTTTTTATCTTCTTTCTTTCTTTTTTTCGAGAAAATTTTGATGAAAACATTAGATTGTTTTTAAGCATAGCAGAGGAAAGTGTTAGCGGTTTAATACTACAAATTTAAAAATGTCAAATTAAGTCTTAATTTGCATTACTTATGCACTTAATTGTGTGAATCGTGGTAAAAATAGAGATTTTTATATTTGATTTTAAACATTTGATGCCTTTATATTATTTTCACATTTTGTTTTCATACGATTGTAGCAAATTATTTTAATTACAATATTAACAAGTGAAAAATATATGTTGATAATGAATCTAAGTTTATAAGATTGATTTAAACAGCATGGTCACGCGTGACCATATGATTTTGAGGGTCGAAAAGTAGTTTTCTAACCTGGAAGTTAAGTAAAAATAGATATTTTTTATGATAGATCAGACAATTTGAAAGCGACTGAAAGCAAAAACAGTCTTCCATCATGTTCTAGAAAAAATTTAAAGAAATTTTTTGTAAAACCAGAAACGGAACTAAAAAAATATCTAAAGATACAAATGTAATGGCGCGGCTGGTCTCGAATTATTTTTATTAAAATTAAACAAAAAAGTTAAGCGTGAGAAGAAAATTTAGGTCAAAATACCGTCAAAAAATGATCATATCATTTTATTTTGTAATTCTTTCATTATTAATTTTTGCGTTTAATTTTTTTGCGTTTTAATTTTTTTACACTTTGACTTTTACCCGAAAAACATTGAATACAAAACCGGACTTATAGTTATATGTGACAAGGCTTATTGCTTCTATTAGTTTTACTTCTGCTTCTTCATTATGTAAACTTTGTGTTTCCAGCTTATTAGCTTTCAAATCCCCGACAGACATTACAATCAAACCTGCAACAAATATGACTCCAAAAGAAATTTTGAAATCATAGCTACTTTTTTTCCATTTTTCTGATACATACAACAAAGGATTTTCCATTTTCTCTATTTCAAATAAATAAATATTCAAAAAATAAGAACAAAAGAAATTATGCGATCATTAGTATTTTCAAAAATTGGATAAACTATAAATATCAAAAGACAATTTTTTGTTTTTCCATAAACAACTCTGGAAGGTCAAACCCGGCATATATTTGAAATCAATAATACTGATACTTTAAGATGCAAATCTGAGTATAACATAAAGCACGAGGAAGTCATAAAATCATTCATTGGTTTTCTTATGGTGGTCAGTTTCAAAAACAATTAAAAACGATTAATGAGGCTTATAACAACCGAGGTGGTCGAAATAGACCGATAACAGCCTAGGCTTGTTGATAAAAATTATAGAATTTTCGAAGGTTTTCGATAAAAGTTTTTTGTCCCAAGAAAATTCAAACTGGTGATAATTGTTCACAAAACAGGGCGCATTAGATTATTTCAAAACATTAAACTGTTCAGAAAATATTTGTTTAATCTAATTTGGAGCAAAATTGAACGATTTTTTACCGTTTTTCAGTACGGTACGTATTTTTGTCTTTTTTTAGTACGTTACCAGTGAGTCAGCATTGACCTCAATGAAGAAATTTTAGTTGCAGTCAAAATAGAATGTTGTGGTCTTCAATATTTTACTCCTTATTTATTCATATCTACCAATAATTTTCCCTTTCGGTTTTGCTGAAGAAGTGGATGAATGAACTAAATTCACTGTGTGTCATTTTCCCCAGCAATACCAGGATTTTTAACCCACAACCCCATTTTAAGACGCACAAAATAGTAGATTTTAAAGTTTCGGGCTTACCTAAGATAGAATAGCAAAAATCGACCAGCTCATATTTTATTTATTTTTGGAGCACTTTTAGTTTCTGTGCTGAAATTGACCCAGAAAAAAATTTGGGAAAAAAAATTATGTCCCGTTTTCCAAAAATCAGCATTTTTCGAAAATTTGAAAATTTTTGTCAATTATTAAGCTTGAAATTTTTCTTATATTTTTCCGAAAATTCAAAACTTTCAAGCTTAGGCAATTTCTAAAACAGTTTTCAATTTTTGATAGGTTTGCAACTGATGTAAAAAAATATTTTATTTCCAAAAGTATTAATTAGTTATTTTCTACAATAAACTATAGAAATTTCTTTGTAAAGCAAATTTATTATGCCGTTCCTACCTTAGGCTAACATCAAAAAGCGTGACGACCTGGGAGAGCATTACCTATTAACTCATGACGGGTTCCCATAGTGTATATTCAAGTGAGAAGTTCAAATGCATTATGAATATTATCAGTTGGGTTTTTGCATAGTCATAAGTTTTACTACTAAATATACGATATGGTTAATAATTAACTTCATCTATTGAAATCCTTGTTTGAATGAAGCAAGCAAATATAGAACTAAGCTCACGTCCAATGAAATATGATTTTGATTAAATAAGAAAGTCATTCTAAAGATCATAACCAGTCTTTTGGAAAATAAAAAATATCGAAAAAGCATTATTTAAATTTTTAACAAATTTTTTCCATAGAGCAAAAAGTTAAAGGTATATAAATTGAATATTTTGAGTGTCATAGTTATTTTACATCGAGTATTTTACATCATTTTTTGGTTGAAAATAACTAAAGGATGAATTTTTTAAATTTTCATGTTAGAGTGAATGAAATTGTCTTTTACGCTATTTTTATAAGAAATCACTACGCGGCATCACAAAAAAATAATCCCGTAAATTTATTAAAAAAAATATTTTCAAATCTACACAATAGACGATCCTTGTCAATTCTCAAAGTGCGGACCGCACTGTGCGGTGATACACAATAAAAAAGCCTTTTTATACATACATAAATACATGTATATGAATACAGTTTTATTATATTTGTATATTTTCGAAAAGACATAACTGAATTTTCCGGTTACCGGAAGTGAAACTTTAAATTTTTCTGATATTAATGAAAATTTGATTATTTTTACAGTTTTTGTATTTTAGTGCAAACATGGCGGGATGGCATGTCGTGGAAAAGTATTTAGAACAAACGGGTAAACACTCAACCCTTATCGGTAAATATTGGATTACCATGTTTTTGGTTCTTCGACTTTTAATTTTATTCTCAATCTGTGAGGCTGCTTTTGGTGATGTCGACCTAGAATGTGATACGAAAACGCCCGGTTGTGAGAAAATGTGCATCAATCAGTTTTACCCACTTGCACCAGGAACTTACTGGGGAATCCAAATGCTTTTTGTTTCACTTCCAATTATGATATTTATGGTGTATTGCAGGTAATATACATATATTTTGGTGAAACCTTTTTAAATCTATGTGATGGAGTATTCAAAACGGGATGTGATTATTTTTTTTTAATTTGCAAGCTTTTGAGTTTCGTTTCTAGACTATACGGATGGCTACTACACCAACTCACGCCTTGGCGGCATGCATAAACAAGTCGCAATCCAGGCTTAACGACGCTTTTAAAAGACCTTTCTTTAATCTAGAATATTGCATAAAGCAACTTTTGTAAATATTTATGGTATCACAGGTTTTTCAGCAATGGAAATCTATGAATCAGATAGTCTGACTGTGATGTTTATGACAAAACTAAACTAATTTTCTCTCGACACAAGGAAAAGATATAGTGAATCATCATTTTCTCTAATTTTGCCTCAGGAGACAAAATATGACTTTATGGATTAAATATGGATTAAGGGCCCTCAGTTGATAATCGTGACTATTTGAATGATACAAACAACGTGGGATACTAGCACCCAATCAAAACCCTGGATTGCAGAATAACCCGATTTCATTGATCAGATTTGGGCGGATCAGCCAATAAAAGGCTCGGATTCCGCATTTT
>SCLH01000199.1:113452-126915 GCA_004367855.1 Oikopleura vanhoeffeni
AATGGAAAGAAATACCAGCGATTAGGTTTTATGCATTTAAAGGTTGATGTGATAATATTTTTTCAAAATGAATCAATTTTTGACTTCTCAAGGTTACGGACTACAATATACAATTGGAAAAATAAACGTTCACTCAATTCTCACAAAATATATTTGAGTTTTAAAAACGGCTTATTTTTCTCCAGCACGTTGCTGGAAGCACCCACAATCCCCTTAATTAATGGCCCTTATTAATCCAATTAAGGGCCCTTAATCCATATCGACCTCGAAATTCCCAAAATATATACTAAAGTTGTTTTAAGAAATATAATAAATCGATTTTCAAGTGTAACGTTAAAAATTCTGCTTGGAGCTTTGAGTTAAAAATTTTTTGGCCGGTAATTGACAGATTTCCAAAAAATGTGAGTAACGCTACTGCAGTTTGTAATTAAATTTAAATGTCACATAATTTCATAGCCAAATATACGCCTTGTTGTTTAATCTTATAATGAAAAATTTATTTTTGGCCATACAACATTCTACAAAAATGACTAGTCAAATAAGAAATTTTTCATAAAAATTGTAACTGTTGAATATCATAATTTAAATTGAATTGATAGGTAATGGTAAAATTAACAATGATCATTTTTTCAAATTTATACTATTTTCCTGAAATAATAGAATTTCTGAGACTGATATTTACTCAGTGGTCTTTATAATGACTGGTTCGTCTAGTGGGTCCGACATGGACTGTTTAAAGACTCTTGTGTCGAATTATCATGCCAATTTTCAAGTGATACCAAGTCAAGTGCTATCAAAATACTTAAGGGGGTTGTTGGTGAAACTTGCATGAGAGCTTAGAAAATTTTTGTCAAATGTTATAAATTATGAATAATAACCTGAGTAAGAATTTAAGGAGGTTTTCATCTCTATTCAAGCTCAGAATATGATATCTATATAAAATGTATTTGGAACATTTTTTTAAAAAATTCAGACACTTTTAAGTTATTCCTCAAAAATTTGACTCCGACATTTTTAATAAAATTGATATTTATTTTCGAGGAAATTGTGAAATTTTTGAACATTTTTGTGTCCCTGGGAAAAATGATTAAAAATCGCAAAAATGCACCTCAAGGAATGTTTTCTCCAGCCTTTGGCTTTTATAAAATGTCTGTTTTATCTTTATTGAATAATCGTTTTAAAAATCGATCACTTTTTCCCCGGGGTTCCTAAATCAAGTTTTTTGGTTTTATACAATTTTCTTGCGTGTATAGCAAGATTTTGACGACTTTTTCTTGCGACAAAGAACATAATCATGCTAATTGTATATTGATTGAACCAGTGGATCTATTTTTGATGATTTTTGAGACCCTTTTATAATCAGCCATCATATGCGTAGGTTGAGATTTGGAACTTGAAAATATATTAAAAGAGGCCTGAAAGACTATAAGTATAGACTATACTGTATAGTTGGTCTTTATCCAGTTGGGCATCTGATCTGCCCCGTAAGATGCATTTCAAAGTGTAAAAAATTAGGTTTTTATGGTGTACATATTAATTCTACCCATTTTTTTCAAGGCAAAATTTGTAATTTCAGATGAACAACTCAAGGTATACTAGGGTCCGGACCGCGAGAACATGGCCAAACTTGAAGTTTTCGTGAGTTTCTTTTGACCTTCACACAGGTTATCGTTACCAAATAAAATGACCCAAATGATAAAAAAATTTTGGGGCCCTAAGTGGTCAGAAAGTTACTCTAGAAAACTCCTTTTTCTGTCTCAAAACTCGTAAAAATGGCATTAAATAATATTTTTTAAATTAAAACGGCAAGAGCGTGACCGCAAAAAATTTGGTTTGATTAGGAATAGAAGTTTTCTCGAATAATGTGTTGAAAAAAAAAAAATTTGGCAGTTAAGAAAAAATTTTAGTATCGGAAATACGAAACTCGTAAGGCGAAAAAATGTTCTTGATGAAAATATTTCGCTCAATGTAACCCAATGTGGATTTTTTGTCTCTGCTACTTCGAAATTAGCTCATTTTCTTGATAAAAATAATCATAAAATTGCGAGAGGTTGCGCAATATGAAAAATCGGCAATTTAAACATTGAAACCTAATTATCTCCACGAAATTCTCGTGTGACAAAATTTTTTTTCAAAATTTTTTTTCAAAATTTTTTTTCAAATTTTTTTTTAGTTTTCGAATTCTACATTAGAATTTTTATTTAGTTTTATATTTAATTCAATCGTTTAAAGGTTCAAATTTTCCCCGGTCCGGACCCTAGGTATACGGTATACCTCAAGAAGATCAAATGGATTTTTCATTTCATTACAATGCGTTTTTGCATGATTATAAAAAAATTAAATCAAATTTAAGTCACAAGCAAGAAAAAATCGTTATCGCCCGTAAACTAAAGAAAACTGCGATTGCTCAAGAAAAAGAAGCCACTAAAAAGCAAATTGAAGCACAAATCAAAAAAATCCAGGAAGATCGGGAAGTTTTATCTCGCAAAAAGGATGTTCAGGATCAATTGTACGAAACTCCTTATGGAAAACGTATGACAGGAGCTGATCTAGATAAAATGTTTCTAGAAGAAGAAGAAAGATTAAGAAGAGTTGAGGAAGAAGCTGTTGAAGGTCTTGATAGTGTCGAAAAGCAAGAAGAAGAAAATTCAGAGGATAAAGCCACAAAATCGTCGGGCAAAGATAATTCTACACCTCCAAAATTATTCCTTGGCTACGCAGCAATGGTAAGCAAAATGATATATTCACGTAGTAAATAAATTTTTATCTTAAAAATCTTGCTCGTGAAATATTAAATCTCAAAAAGATTTGGCGGTATTGGCAAATTCGGCGATATTGGCACATTCGGCGATATCGAATTTCTGCTTATGCGTGAAATTTTATCATGACGTCACAAGAAAAGACAGTGTCCAATCACATCACACAATTGTCGACTTGATTCAAAAATCCTGTGATTTCATTGGTCACTTTCTCTTCTTGTGACGTCATAATAAAATTTCACGCATAGGCATAATTTTTGAAATTGGCACTGCAAGTATTTCAGCTTAAAATCGTGAAATTGCGTAGGTTTTTTCAGCGATATCGGACTTCCCTCTGTATAAGGTAGGAATGTCAAAACTTCTTTTAAATTATATTTAAATTCTGGTCCTTAAAAAATATGAAGTTTCCACCATTTCCACAAATTGTTTAGAGATTGTGAAAAACCAAGTAAATATTAAAGTACAGCATGTCACATTTTTGCTCTTAGTCTTAGTTTTTGCCGCCAATCAAAATTGAAATGTTTTGATTGGTGGAGGTTTGCTAGAGCAAAAACTAAGGCTGGGAGAAAAAATGTGTCATGATGTAATAAAATCTTCGATGTCTTCATTTTTTACTTAAATCACTCAAACTTTCATCGCATCATTTCACAGAAAACAATGGTTGTGGCAGATTTATCTGTTAATCGTTCTAATTAGACATTTGTGAATGCATTTGGCCAAGTTTACTTTCGAAGTATCAATAATATCATTCTCCTGGAGTTTGTGGAACAATTTTAAAATGGAATTATTATTCTGAGACGCATTTCGTTGTTAAAATGTAATAAAATGGCGTGCTTTAGTAGCTAATAACTTTTGAATTTTCCGTCCAATGTTGATTCATATGTCATATATATGTCAGTAATTGTGTTCCAGTGAATATCCGAAAAAGTTTTATTCTTATGAAAAAACGTATGCTTCATTTTTGACTGATTGAAAGCAAAAGTGTAAAATCACAGATATTAACTTTCAAAGTCAGTGTTCTTGTAAAATTTCATGAAAAATTTAGGTGAAAAGTTCAAAAGATTTTAGAGATTAAATTGTAAAAAATACTTTTTTTGATTCAAGCTTTGCATAAAAATCATGATTTCAAGTAACCGCTTTATGACCAAAGTTATAGCAACTTTATTCAAGAATTTTGATAGAGCTGGCAATGAGCTTGCATTTAATACCTACTACTCATTTAGGTGGTAAGAATTATCTCGTAGATTTGGTCTTAGTTACCTTTCTTGCTTGCTACTGTACCATATTTTAGACAATTTTAGAAGATATAATATCTTAGATATTGAGGACCAAGTTTCAGGATCTTATTTTATATTTTTCAATTATTTTTGACACGAGTGACCAGGGATTTTATGAGATAGCAAAGTTCAAAATCAAAGAGCATCGAAAATTAATGTCAATATAAACTAAACAAATATTGCATCACTAAATAATGTGCGTTTGACGAAGGAGCTGATTAATTGTATAGTCAACAACATTTCCTGAAACACAAACGTTACATTTTTAAAAATTTTAAACCGTACTTCAAACAATTATTTTTGTGGTTTCTGGTTGAAAATTTTATTTTCGTCATCGGCGCTAAATTTCAGCTCACAATTTGGTTTAACTCTCACCCGCCCGTTAGGCGCTGCAGCGCCTGATCGACTTTAAACGGTTTTTCGACCCTTATACATAATGGCATCATCCTCGATCAAGTGAACCATCAAATTTTTTGCCAAAAATTATTTGTGTGTTTTTTTTGGGAATTACAGTACTTAATTACTGTACTTATTTTTGCAAAAAATCTCAAATCTGTCCAAAACATCTGTGAGACTACTCTACAGAGAAAATTTCTACTTTTTTTTCATTACGGTATAGTCGAAAAACGATCACGTGACCGTATAACTGAGAAATAATATATGCGTCAAAAGTCGTGAAAATATAAAGATATAACTTATTCACGACAGCTAGGTATGTGAAATTGCACTCAGATAACAAAAAATTAGTTATTTAGTTTGAAAAATTATTAATTTAGCTATATTCTGATTTGTGTAAATTTAAATCAGTCAAAACTAAAACGTTTCATTTAGATTCAAACTAATTGTTTCACGATAAGTCTGAATATATACATTTTGACACATTATTATGATAAAAAACAATTCTTGGGCGGTATAAATTTTTTCTGGAAGTGTGAAATGCGTCATCATGACCTCATTATTTATTTTCTGTTGGTGTTATGGTGCTACCTACGCGCACCTGTTATAATGAGTAAAGCACCTTCTGATTGGATATTGATTTGAAGAATACTCTTTGAAAAAGTTATCTTTTAGAATGGAAGTTTCTGCGCTATTTTTTATAAAAACTATTTTGTTATAAAACTGCAACCAGACTCACTGACGAGAACTTTATTATGCATGAATTAAAGTAAGAGAAAAAATGTGATATCGGCACTTTTTCGTGATTATTCAATTTGAAGCACAGATTTTTTAAAAATGAAATAAAACGAGTTATACAACGTGGACCCCCAAATGGAATATACATGGTTTTGTGAGGGAGGAAGTTAATTAAACTGTTTATAATATAACATTTTTAGGTATTTTTCCGAACTGCAATTGAAGTCCTTTTCATCGTGGGATATTTCTACATCTACGCCTGGCAATGGATAATGCCCGAGACATACAAATGTGATCGCCGTCCATGTAACGGTGTCGTAACCTGTTATATTGAACGACCAAAACAAAAGACCTTAGTTATCTGGATAATGTTTGGAACCGGTTGTGTCACCGTTTTCGTAGGCCTCATGGAATTATGGAGTCTCGGAATCGGAAAAATTTCAAATGCCTGGCAAAATCGACACGACGATATCACTAAAGAATACAAGGTCGGACAAATGTCTAGTGCTCACCTTGTGGCCAGAGCTGGATATCAACCACTCCAGCCGCAAATGATGCCAGTTATGCAATCAGACTCTTCTGGGAAAAAATAAGCTTCCTTTATACTTGCAGAAATTCCAAAAAAAAACTTTATTTAAATTTCATTTTTTTATTTGAACTTTAATGCATCACATAAAATTTCACATTACAGAATAAAGACTAGATCATTTTTATACTTTGTGTTTAAGTTTTATTGGGTTTTCAACGGCCATTATTCTACAGAAAACGACAATAATTGTCAATAATATTTCTATATTTAACTATTTACAAAGACAAATCAACATTATAAAAGTGAAGTAAATGTTTGGTGCCATAAGTCTAATCGAACTGTTGAAGTCTGCCTCGACAACACTGAAATACAAGTTTGAGAAAAATGGGCAATTAAAAAATGAATAAAAAGTCACTTTTTTATTTTTGTCAGCTTTTGGACCAGCAAATGGGGATAAACGCCGAGTTATTTTAAGTGACTCTAAAACGAAATGAGATTGAAACTATCAAGGAGGTACTGGTCGCATTCAGAGACTCAGAAATTAAATTTTCCAGATTTTATTTGAATTTTTTATGAAAATATGGACAAAAATAAGTTAATAAATAGTCTTTTTATTCTCATTGGTAACCAAAAAAAATAAATCACGATTTGAAAATTTAAAATGACGATTTTGTCAAAATGTTGAGATTTCCGAAAATTTAAATCGCCGTTTCCGGACAAACAAAGAACAGAAATTAAAATCATTAACTGTATCTCGATTTCGGCAAGAAGTGACCATTCACTATTTAATCGCATTTTACGACGCTTATCATTAATGACAAAAAATAAGAATAGTTATAAGTTATCATGAACTCAAAAGCAAAATGACGTTGTGCGTTTTTTTTGAAAGTTTTCACTGTATACAGTACTTTTTTTTTGCAAAAAGTTTCGAATCACCAAATAAACCTTTCATCGTAATCAAAAAAAATTCTAAGATTTTTTTTCCATAACCAAAAGCCCAAAATGACTCACGTGCCGTATATTCAAAAAAATAAGGTCGGTCAAAATAGTACTGTTTTTCAAAAAATGCTTAAACACCTTTGAAATAAGTGGAGATGTCTTTTTAAAGTTTTTAAGATTAATTCTATTAATCAAAGTCCAATAACGATCACGTGACTTCAAATTAAAATAAAGGTTTTGGCCCAAGTACAAAGTGTACTCAAATTACGCCAGAAGAAGATTTGTGGGCTAATAAACACCTAATTTGAGAGTTTTGAACCTAATGATATTTTCCAAAAAGGTCACGTGATCTTATTTTTCAAGAATAAGGATTATGACATATTTCAAACCTTATTTTTGAATTATTTCGTCCACGTGATTTTATTCGGACTTTGGTGTAATGAGAAAAAAGTTTAAAAAGTTTGAAGTTCATTAAACCAATGTTTTTTACGTAATTTAAGTACTTTTCAAATTACGTATATGGTGTATCGTATATTCAAATTGCTTCATATTCAGTTCATCTTAGAGACTTGTAAGTACTCAAAATGATCGGAAGGGTCATCTTTCTCATGAAAATATTACAACTATGGTCAATTATGTACTGAAAGGGCGCCAGAGAGCAAAAACCCCTGTGAAATGTGATCCATTTGTGATACTTTAATGACCTTTAAGTTATATGTTAATATTTTTATGAAAAGTATCTGACCATTGACGAGAATAAAATATCTACACAAATTTAGAGTAATTTTCTAAGAATTTTGTGTAACAATATTATTTTTAAACAGAGGATAGCCAAATCATTTGAAGTTTCCATGAAAGTTATCTTCAAATATAAATAAGTTTAATTTCATTCATATTTTGCACTTAAGTGTAGACTGGAGGTCATTTCGCAATCTTTTTTTTTCTTTTCTATTAAATGCTTTTAATTTGTTTAAAAAATTTCTTTTTTCAAATTGTATAGCAAATTGATGAAATTATTTTAAGCTAATCAAAAATGTATGTTGATATGAATCTTGCTCAGAGGATCAACGGACTCAGAAGTACAAATTCTACTATTAAATGATACACAAGCAACTGCAAGATAATTTAGCAGACCATGCAAACCGTTGATTGCGAATAGGCCGATTTATTGTCAGATTAGGAAAGATCAACCAATCTAATGCTCAGATTTCGCATTTTTCAAATAGTTAGGATTTGTACTCTGAGGTCCGTTGATCCATATGGCTCGATTAAAAGAATGGTCACTTCTTGCCGGAAATCGAGTCTGGGTACAGATCAACTTCTAAAGTCTACGAGTTAAACTTTGGGATTCGCGCGTACACTTCAGTGTCTTCTTTATGTGGATTGTAAGTTTATCTAGTGAAATTCTAGGAATGAGATGCATTTTGCTTGACACCCTTTAAATAGGACCATAAAACGGTTTTATGCTCATTTTTATAAAAAAAAACTCAACTTGGGGTTCCGCGCAATTTCTTTGCGATAAATGTATTCTCTATCTTTCAAACTCGGGGAGGATATTCATTTGGAAGCAAAAATATCATCATTTTCAAAACCACGTTTCTGATTGGTCAGCCAATCAGAAACCTTCGATATGTTTATGAGAAACAAGATTTTTGTTCTATTAACCTTAAATTGAAGTTAATATATTCCATTTGCCCATGAAAACCCTGTTTTTTACCTCAAAATGCAATCACCTACTTTCAAGGGGTTAATTTGCCCAAATAAATGTAGCTATTTTTTGTCTAGACTAATTCTGCCGAAAAATTAGAATGAACTTGATCTCCGACTTTTTTCATTCTTTGTTCGCTCACTAGATAGCGCTAAAGTTGATATTTGAGACATTTTTGCCAACAATTCCCGCTTAACTACATTCAATCAAGTCAATCTTTCGCAAAAAAAAATACCAGAAAAGGTGTTCTAACTTTTGGCAGGACTAACTTTTGACATCTCATCTGGTACAGTAGATAACCCGAAAATCATTTTCGATCGATGTTCAATTTTATTGGATTGCTTCGAAATTAGCATCAAACGATTAATCGTCCTGCACTATCTAATGATGATATCAGTATATATAGGTCAATTATGTCTGCTTGGGGTGCTAGAGCTTCAGGAAGATTGTTGCTCTATACTTTCATCATGTGCAGAATTGATCTATGGTTACTTATACCGTGACTCACGGTCCGTGATGAGAAATTTGAATACGAGGAATCGTTTGACTGTTGAATATAAGAAAATGTTTTGCTCTCTAGCGCTCGAAGAGATCATAATTTGACCATAGTTTATAATACGGTTTACAGAAAAAGCTATACTAAAAATTATTTTGGTACTACTTTGAACCTGAAAAATTTAATATCGAATAACTAGTTCTAGAAGATCGGATTTGCTTGCAAAAATAATTTATTTATTTACAATTTCCGACATTGGATAGTCTCAAATTACAAAAAATAATAATCACAGCAAAAAATTACACTAAATGAAAGTATTTCAATATTATAATTGTTACAATTTTTGCCCATTTTTCAATATTTCAATTTTTAGCCTAATCAATGTAATAATGGCGCGCATTAAATCAGCATAAAATAGTGATTGCGAGAAATCTGAAAAGAAATATTAAAATTTTGTCAGTCTATAATTTTACTAAGATAATCGAGAATGATTTATAAAAAAAGATAAAAGAAATCGCATGTACCGTTGGTGAGTTATACTGTTTTTTGTAAAATAATGTACATTTTGCCTTTATTTAACTATAGCAATGAATTTTCAAAAAAAATTATATTAAGCTTTTTATTTTTATAACACTTACTTTGATTTGATCGCTAAAAATTCTAGAATGTAAATTCCTTCGACTTCTTTGGCTCTACTTGACAGTGCAAGACCTTCTACAAAATTCCGTAAATCATTTTCTACTGACTGCATTATAATTTGAGAATCTTCATTATTCGTCTGATTCAAATCTTCCGATGGAATGATTTCTAATCTGAATTCTGCCCCTAACACATCAGACGATGACCTAGCAGACCTACCCCGCCGTACAATTGATGGTATTGTTGGTGGCATTGTTGGTGTTATTGGTGGTGTTATTTGAACAATCTAAGATACTTTTTTTTAATTTTGAGATGAAAATGGAGAAATCAAAGATCCTAGTAGGATCATCCTTGTACTAGTAGAACAGGCTCGGAAAAGGGAAGGAAAGAAATAGTGGAAGAGAAATTCTCTTAGAGAATGGAAATTCTGAGAAGCCAAGGAGAAGAGAAGGGAGGGAAACTGAGGGGCCGGGGACGAGGGGAAGGAGTTTATCAAATTAGGTTTGAAAATTTTTTTCAAAATAAAATCTGAATAGGTTTTTTTATGAAAGTCACAATATGAATTAAATAAGGAAAGTAAACGTTGATTATTTTTTGATAACTCAGTAATAATAACTCAGTGATAACTCAGTAATACAATTAACCAGTAATATTATAATTCTCTACGAAGAAAAGTCCTTAAAATTTTGAAAAAAATATTCTTCGTGTTCAAAAACACATTTTTTTCCCTTTCACAATTTCGACTTAAGGGTATCCCGGTTCCTACATTTTCTGCAGCAAAAATAACGTTCTGGTCAAGTGCCACTACAAACTTAAAATATCGGGTTGATGTAACCACCTTTTCTTTCAGGTGTTTGCTCAGCTTTCTTTTAACCTATTGTCGAAAACAACGGAAGCACCCATTTTTTTCGAAAATTTTCCACTTTGACCTTGAAAAAATTCATAATTTTGAGTTTCTGTGACAAGTGCAAAAAGCCACTGTAAAGTCTATGTTTCGCACTAGCTTATTGGCAAAATTTCAGCTAATTGCAAATTTAACCTGGGAGGACATAGATTTTTGCGTCGGTGATGCGTATGTCCAAAAACGTGGTTTTTTGCGATTTCTAAAAAAATCAGCATTAATCGAACAAAAAACGCCACTGTAAGTTTGGAATAGTAATATACAGGTTGTCAATAAATTTAGGTTTTTTTCATAATAAACCTGGGAGGAGATAAATTTTCCGTTTTGCGTATGTCTTCTTGTCGGCTTATGCTCACGAGTGAAGCATACAAACAAATTTTGGCAAATTTATGACGCAAGTGCGAAGCGCTAGTTCTACAAACTGAGCTTAATCTGAATAACTTCCTTGAGCCAGTGTTTGGCTAATTTTATCGAGAATAATGTCAAATATCGGGACCGGGATACTCAAGGATGAAACTACTAGAACAGCACGAACAATGATTTTCACGTTTAGGATAACTGAACATGATCGTCTGGCTTCCACAAAAACACCATTCGGGGGCCCTCTATAAGCCGACCACATCAGAAACCTTCAAAAATGCACTATATTTCACTTTAGAAAGCCTTACTCTCCCTTGAGTTTTGAAGATTACGAGATCTTTTAATGCTTTTATGACCACAGAGAAGTGGCAGAGCCCTAGTTGAGTTTTACTAAAAAAATTCATCCGGCGCTTAAATGAGCAAAAAACTTGGCCAGAAAAAAAAAGGAAAAAAAAGATAGCTTTCTTGAAGTGAAAATAGTGCCACTCTTTGAAAGGTCGTCCTGATTGTCGGCTTAATCAGACGGGCCTGCGATGCTGTTTTTGAAGCAAGATCAATGTTCAATTATGCCCTCAAACTGAAATTCCATTGTCGTGCTCGTTATCTAGTATTTCATTGACGCGACGCTGAAAACCCTGTTTTCGGCCTTAAAGTCGACCAGTACTCCCTTAAGGGTATCCCCGTCCCAATTTGACACTTTGTTCGATACAACAATATAGCCGAACAGGGCTCGAGTATTTAATTAGATTAGCCAGTTGGGTCGAACTAGCTTCAACTTGACGAAAAAAAATTTGCCAAACTTTTTTGTATGACCACACCGTTCAGCACATAGCGGCACAGAGCCACCTAAAGCCAAAACGAAAAAATCTATCTCCTCAAGGTTTTATTTGAAATAGAGAAGCTTTTGTCGATAAGTGCTATACTATTCTTGAATACGTAAATAAACCAGGACAAAATACGGTTTGGACTTTTCATCGGAAATCTATCTGGCTTCCTAGCTAAATTTCAAAGAATTTACTCAAATGTTTGAAAAAAAGCTTGCTCTAAACAAACAGAAACTTCTCCCTGGGCGTTTGTCAAAATTCGACCCAAAACAAAAAATGAATTTTTCAGGTCACGATGAACAAATTGTCCGAAAAAAACTGTTCTTCGATGTTTTTCGAAAGTAGACTTAAAAGAAAGCTGGGGAAGCACTGAAGAGAAGTTGGCTTACTGAACCCGATATTTTGAAGGTTGACGTTGGTTCAAATTGACACAAACCGTTATTTATGACATGAATTTTGAGAAAAATACCTGTAGAAAAAATCGAAAAAACGCAAAATTTTCGAAATATTTTTTGTTTTATTTGGCTTTGTTTATGCGTTCAAAACATAAAAATTGATTTAGGTGCCTTTTTATGACATAGATACACTGCAAAAATGTAGGAACCGGTGACTACCCTTAAGGGTAGGGATCACCGACGAGTTTTTATGTATGTCAAACGTTCAGCCTGAGCCTAAACCGCAATTCGTATTGGACTTAAACCTTTCGAGATTCTATGGAGATATTTGATTGAAATTTTCAAAAAATGTGGGTCAAAAGTGTTTTGTGATGGACCGGACCGGCCGGTATACCGGTCCAAAAAGTGATTTTTTCCATTTTGGGTACAACTACATCTAGCTCCGGATATCAAATTTTCTCTTTTTTCAGTATAAACTTTAATTTGTGAGCGCTAAACAGCCGTTGACGTGCCCTGATTTTTAAATTTCTTGTTATTTAGAGGAAATTCTCTGAATAAAATGGGTGTTTTGCACATGTTCGCTGGTTACAATGGCATTTAGGTCGAAACAATATCATATTTTTTTAAAGAAACCACTTCTCTTAAAAGTGTGCAAAGCGGAGGACGTAAGTGGGTTTTTTTCAATTTATCATAATATTGGCTTTAGATGCAATTAGTTTATTACCCTCAAATTCGTGTCAAAATAGGGTTTTGAAGAACAAATTCTAAAACTTTTTTTGATAAAAATCATAATTTTTAATACATATGTTGTCAGTAGTCCACTAAATTAAGTTGTAAAACATAGTCAGACTCCAATGTCTAGATCACGATGAAAAGTTAATTACCTGACAAAGAATACTTAGAAACAATTCCAATAAATGTATGCAGAAACTTCGGAAAATTTCTTTATCGAAAGTTCATCTTTTTTTAGGTTTTTAAGCAAACCGTTAATGAAAATAAGAATGCCTAGCTTGTAAAATTGAGCTTTCCTATCACTTTCTGAGTCTCGGAAACAGCCTCCGTCGGTACCCCAAATTTCTGGATCTAAGAAATATGGATATTATTTTTTTTCGAAATTTATAAAGTTTTTTATTGCCATTTTCAGATCTAATTCACAGTGATCTTATTGCAAAAAAAATAAGAGCAAAAAGTATTTAGCTTCAAAGATACAGTCGCGGTGTAGGAAAATAAACTTTGAAAATATAAATTTGCGAAATTTTCTTGACATCGAGAATTTTTTTTTTATATATATTTTGAAGCCAAACACAGCCGAAAATGACAATTGCAACTGAAATTAGCTTCCTATATCATATCTGAGGCTCGGATACAGCCTCCGTCGGTTAACCCCCGTTAAACAAATGGCTTTAATTCCAAACCAGAAACAGATTATAAAAATTATTTAAGAAGACAAAAGATAGAAAATGTAAAAAATAATGGCGCATTAGAAGTGCATCCGCATTGAA
>SCLH01000199.1:126936-142713 GCA_004367855.1 Oikopleura vanhoeffeni
TATGGTCATAAAAATGGCGTACCAAAATCAATTGTTGTATGTTTGAACGCCATTAAACAGCAACCCGAATGGACAACAAAAAAATTTATCGAAAATTTTGCATTCTTCAATTTTTTGTCTAAGTATTTTTGCCAAAATTCATCGTTCAAAAATTAACGTTCTGTGTCAATTTGACCACTAAAACTTTAAAATATCGGGGTTGATGTAACCACCTTTTCTTTCAGTGTTTTCTCAGCTTTCTTTTAAGCCTACTTTCGAAAAAATCGAAGCACATTTTTTTTTTCGAAATTTTTCCACTTGACCTTGAAAAATTCATATTTTGAGTTTCTGTCGCAAGTGCAAAAAAAGCCACTGTAAAGTTTCTATTGTTTCTGCACTAGCTTATTGCAAAATTCAGCTAATTGCAAATTTAACCTGGGAGGACATAGATTTTGTCGATGCGTATGTCCAAAAACGGTGGTTTTTTTGCATTTCTAAAAAATCAGCAGTTAAATCGACAAAAAACGCCACACTGTAAAGTTTGGAATAGTAATTATACAGGTTGTATTAAAATTAAGGTTTTTTTCATAAATAAACCTGGGAGGAGATAGATTTTCACGTTTTGCGTATGTCTTGTCTGGTTTCGCTTATGGGTCACGAGTGAAGCATACAAAAATTTTGGCCAAATTTATGACGCAAGCTGAAGGCTAGTTCTACAAACTGGCTAATCTGAATAATATCCTTGAAGCAGTGTTTGGCTAATTTTATCCGAGAATAATGTCAAATTGGGACCGGGATCACTCAAGGATGAACAACACTAGAACAGCACGAACATATGGGATTTCACGTTTAGGATAACTTGAAACATTGATTCTATGGCTTCCACAAAAACACATCGGGGGCCCTCTGATAAGCCGACCACATCAGAAGCACCTTCCAAAAATGCAACTATATTTGCACTTTCAAAGCTTACTCCTCCCTTGAGTTTTGAAGATTACGAGAACTTTTAATAGCTTTTTATGACCACAGAGAACGTGAGCAGAGCCCTAGTTGAGTTTTACTAAAAAAAATTTCATCCGGCGCTTAAAACGTGAGCAAAAAACTGGCCAGAAAAAAAAAGAAAAAAAAGCATAGCTTTTCTTGAAGTGAAATAGTGCCACTTTTGAAAGGCTCGATTCCTGATTGTCGGCTTATCCAGAGGGCCTCGTCGTGTGTTTTGTGAAGCGAAGATCATGTTCAATTATCCCATAAACTGAATTCCATTGTCGTGCTCGTTTCTAGTATTTCATTGAGCGACGCTGGAAAACCCTGTTTTGGCCTTAAAGTCGACCATACTCCCTTAAGGGTATCCGCGTCCCAATTTGACATTTTTCGATAAACAATATAGCCGAACAGGGGACCTCAGAGTATAATTAGAATTAGCAGTTGTTACGAACTAGCCTTCAACTTGAACGAAAAAAAATTTGCCAAATTTTTTGTTTGACCACCACTCCGTTCACACATAAGCGGCACAGAGCCACCGTATAGCCAAACGAGAAGAAATCTATCTCTCAAGATTTTATTTGAATAAGAGAGCTTTTGTCGAAAGTGCTATACTTATTCTTGAATACGTAATAAACCAGTACAAAATACGTTTGGACTTTTCATCGGAAAATCTATCTGGCTCCTACGTTAAATTTCAAAAAATTTACTTCAATTTTTGCAAAAAAAGCTTCTCTAAACAAACAGAAACTTTCCTCCTGGGCCGTTTTGTCAAATTCGACCCACAAACAAAAATTGAATTTTTCAAGTCACATGAACAAATTTCCGAAAAAAATGTTCTTCGATGTTTTTCGAAAGTAGACTTAAAGAAAGCTGGGAAGCAGCTGAAGAGAAGTTGGCTTACTGTAACCCGATATTTTGAAGTTGAGTATCGGTCAAATTGACACAAACCGTTATTTTTATACAAATTTTGAGAAAAATACTTAGAAAAAATCGAAAAAACGCAAAATTTTCGAAATTTTTTTGTTTTACTTTGGCTTGTTTTATGCGTTCAAAAACAAAAAATTGATGTAGTTGCTTTTTATGACATAATAACTGCAGAAAAAATTGAGGAACCGGGACTACCCTTAAGGGAGGGATCACCACGAGTATTTACTGTGTCAAACGTCTAGTCCTGCAGCTAAACCGCAATTCGTATTGAGCATTAAACCTTTCGAATTCTAGGGAGATATTTGATCTGAAATTTTCAAAAAATGGTGAGGTGTCAAAAGTGTTGTGTGATGACCGGACCGGCCGGTATACCGGTCAAAAAGTGATTTTTCCATTTTGGTGTACAAACTACATCTAGCTCCACGGATATCAAATTTTCTCTTTTTCAGTATAAACTTTAACTATTGTGACGAGTCTCAAACAGCCGTACGTGCCCTTAGATTCTGTTAAACTTTCTTGTTATTTAGAGGAAATTTCTGGTAATAAAGATGGGTGAGTTTTGCACATGGATTCGCTGGTTACTAATGGCGATTTTAGTGCGACAAGATATCATATTTTTTTTAAGAACCACCTTCTTAAAAGTGTCGCAACAGGCGAAGGACGTAATGGCAGTTTTTTTCCAATTTATCATAAATAGGCTTTAGGATGCATTTCTAAGTTTATTACCCTCAAATTCGTGGTCAAATAGGGTTTTGAGTAGAAGAAATTGTTAAAACTTTTCTTTTGTTCTGTGTTGTCACCGTAAGAAAAAAAATCTGTGGAACTGGGTATTTTTCATTGAAGACAAAAAAAATTTGAAAAATTTTTGGTTCTTCCTCCTGATTGGGTCAAATCAAAGTTGTTATTTGAGCAATTCTGACAAAGGAATCGTATACTTTAGTAAATTCCGATCACGGTTCATAATCTGGAATTTCAAAAATCAGCCTTGAATCTGTTTTTTAGGCTTTTAAAATCATAAAAATACCCAAAAAATCTTTTTTTGAAAAATAAGGAGTAATCTCGATGATTCACGGAAATCCTGTTGAGGTGTTGTGTATTTTCACAAATGTCATGCCATTCATAAAATTTTTTATTTTTTTCGGAGCGAAAAGATGGTTTTTTGACGACCAAAAATTCTATTATTCAATTTTGAAATTTACATTGTTCAAGTGTCCGCAGCCGTGGAAACCTGAATTCTGATTGGTTCAAATTTAAACAGATCAGAATCAAGGAAATTTACCATCAGTACACCTGGAAACTTTCACATCGTTGATTCTCGAAAATATAGATTTAAGGTGGTATGTCGAGTTGTGCATCAAGTTTTGTGTTTTTTTTCGCCCTTGAAACTTTTAAAATCACTGAAAAATGCCAAATTTTGGCTTAATTAGTCTCTAGCGGCTAAAATAACCCGTGAGCTGTGAGATATTATTTCCATTCGCACTAATTTTTTTTCTGCATCTTTCTAGAATAAAATTAGAAAAATAAAAGTGGGCCGTCATCAAGATTCTCATTGGTTGAAATTTGAACCAATCAGAATCGACTATATAGTAGCGCGCAATAAGCTACTATTTGGAAACGGTATTATCAACAATGTGTCTAAAATTACCACAGGTGGCGCTAGAGCTGATTTTTCGTTTTGATGACAAACCGTTACGCATTGTGACTTTCATAAAATACGTTTGTTTTTTACAACGAGAATGGGCGCGCTGAATGACCAATGGTTATTGACCACTCGGTGCCAATCGAAACTGTCGGAATCAAATCTGTAAATTGAGGAAGTTAAGTGTTACTAAAAGGCGCCACTACCTTAATTAACATATTTGATTGCTAGAAATACTTTCCAGTGAAAAAAATATTTTACTGCTAATTTTTATTCATAATTTGAATGTTAATTTTTGTTTCCATTCTTGTAAACATAAATGACTTTTGAAATAAATTAATTGGTTTTAACCATACCGTACGGCTAGGGTCATTACCGGACGTAAAATCGACTTTTAAACCAATTAGTTTATTGATGATTTGTGATCGGTGACTTGTGCAAAATTTTGAAGAGATTTTTTGAAAATACATACATGTAGAAACGTAGAAAAAAAACTTACCTTGATTGAATGTATTTTGTAATCAACTGATATATAATCCAGGAAAAGTCTTCTCATTGTTGACGAGTATCTTTCAGAAATAAGGTTGAATTCGGCCGACGTAACATTTTCTAATTCTGTTACCCAATCTTCCGCTATATTCACATAAATTTGGACAGCAATCATGTAATTCTCTGGACCTTCAACTGGTTCTGAGCAGGGATTGGAATTTTTGGGTCGTATAGTTTTGTTACACAAACTATTTGACTAGATTAAGGTGGGAACGGCAAATTTTTTCATGCTAAACAAATTTAAAATTATTTTTAAATTGTAGGGCCTACAATTTGTAGCCCTTGCAGAAATATTACGTTCAGTTCAAAATTTTTTTGAATTTTTCAGCTACTGGTTTTAAATGGAAAACCCGTTCTTTGCTAACCGCGAAGCTTACCCTCCCGTAAGGGCGTGGTTGTCGGGCATTCAAGCGTGAGTTTAAATAAATGGTTCTTGATGAACTGTAGAGGGGCAATTATAAAAAATTCCGGAACTCGTAAGAACAAGTGTCGAAAAAATTTCACCCAATATCTGTACTATGACACAAATTCAACCTACGCCCCACGCACTAACCTTATAAGCTACTCCAAAAAAACACTAAAAGCTTTACTCCTCCTACAACTTTACATGATTGTTTTCTAATTATCTGAGTAAAGCTTTCAGAGAAGCATATCAACAATAATCTAGAGCCCTCTTTTCCGAAATTTCTGCTTCTATGACAGAACATTTTTCTATACCGGTCGCACCAATTATTAGTTGAGGGTTTGTTTTTGTCCGGTTTCTCTTCGCATTTTTGTTCGTCAAGAAAGCCAAAAATTTTGAAGAAAAAGAGTACCTGGATTATGTTGATATTAGCTCTTTACCAGCACGCCCAACACAGGCGTTCGGGAGGCCCACTCAAAGAAACGATCGTCACGACAACACAACGGCTAAGCCACATGCCACACCGGGGTGCTGACAACTCAGCCACCTGCGGGCGGACTCCGGAGACGACTAGCGCGCGGTAGCTCGCAGGCACAGAGCCGCACCCCACTGCAAACTCGGGCAACGCCTTCCGTTTGCAATCCCCGACAGCCGCAGTATCGCCCCACGACCGATCGCGAACATCATCTGCACGAACGGCCCGCCCGCCAACATTCCGACATGTACACCTTATCACCAATCAGCGCCGGTCCATCGCACTGAGCAGCCGACCCAGAGCCCCCGCACTCATGCGCACCCGAGCTGCCCACCCACCGCGACAGTCACAATCACCAGATCTCCATACATACCGTAACCACCCTAAACGAGCATCACCCACCACCTGCCAACCGAATCAGACCATATATGGCCGCCCTACACGCCCGGCGCGGAGCGCTCAGCTGCCCCGTCGATTAAACCCCATCCGGCTCCGCCCCCCACGCGCGTACTGGAGACCCCCCCACCGACTCACCCCGCCACCGCCCGGAGTCCTCAGACCGACTACTCAGCCCAGCCCCCTCACCTACACACGATCCATCTCAGGAAACCCAGAGTACCCACCAGCACAGCACCAATTCCGGCGCTGCATGGCTCCTGAGCACAGAGGAGCCGTTCTGCCGGGACCGCCCAACCCCGCGCCACACCCCGGAGAGCCTAGTCGCATATGGTGCGCAAAACATAAGCCCACCCCCACCACCCCTTCAAAACTGCCTCACGTACACCTCTCCTCAGTCAACACATTACGTCACCTGGTTAATACCCTCAACACAAAATCTTGCTCCACACGAGCTCCTCTCATACCCAACCCCGCAACCACATCCACGCCACCCGCCGTCCTACCCCCCCACTTCAGTCGACCCCCACCGCCCCTCCTACCCCACCCACGACCACCGAGCAAGCAGCGCGACACACCATTGGCTCTGCACCAGATATCTTCAACACATCAGACCCAAAAACGCGTCCCCGCGACACCGAAGCCCTATATCCTTCCCTGTATGCAACCCAGAGTGACAGCATCTACACGAGCCCCCCACCGCGGCGGCACCGGGGAACACACCACACAGGCGCGGGCGCACACGACGCACACCCGGACATGGCCAGATGAGGCTGACACGACAAGTAGAAACTAAGACCAACACATGCCACACAACAGGCCAGACAGGCCACACGCACACTTTTCACGGAATGGCCTTTCCCATCACCTGTAACCCTCCCAACAGAGCGCGAAACGCACCCACGACAAAATTACGCCAACCCCTCACCCTTCGATGGGTGCAGATCCCTTCCTCTCCTACGGCGAAAGGTTTGGACTCACTGCATCCACGATCAGCTAGCCAACAAATCACTGAAACATTGGAGGTGCCTTGCGAGGTCTGCCTTCCCGCTCCGTCTACCGCAGAGTATAACAACAAAGCTTCAGTGCTTTGCGTACCGACAGATCCAGCACGTGGGCTAGGCTCAATCTACGAGCATCGAGCGCAGACAAACCCGCCACAGACACTGCCCATCCTATAACCGCAAAACACCAGAAAACACCAGACAAACAGCCGTCGGACAACAACACGCCTCCCATCTTGAAGCTCGCTCTAACGCCTTCGGACAAACTATGTTTGACCGACCATGTTATTCGCCACAAAACCAGTCCTGCAACAAAGCAAGAAATATCTTACCTAACAACCGAACGCACTACGGCCCATACATCACAGGCCAACTCCGTCACCCTCACCGTCGCCATACCCGCTCGCACGCTACTATATCTGCCCCAAGCGCCACAAAAGAAACAAACCCACGCCACACACGCGCGCGAGACGACGCATCCAGCACGCGAAGCGGCACCAACCAGGCAGACGGAGCGAATCACCGAGCCCCACAGGCGCAAAACCCTAGCAGCAATACGCAAAACATATTTCTGGCGTACAGGGGGAGTCGGAAGGCGGCCAGATCGCAGAGCGCCAGACCACGTCCAAACGCCGGCGGAGAGACGCACACATCCAGAGGGGTGGGTAGGCACCGATGACTTCAGCCCAAGGCGTGCACAGCACACCAGCCACGAAATAATGATTCACGTGCATAGGATAACTGAAAAATCTTGCTTCACAAAACAATCGAGAGGCCTCTGAGTTGGCCGACCAATCAGGACACGAGCCTTTCAAACGTGGCAATATTTTCACTTCAAAAGCCTACCTCCACCCTGAGTTATTGAACGGACTAATAGATACTTTTATAGCTTTATTGACCACAGGAGAACTGTGAGGCCAGAACCCAAGGTCGCGATCTTGGCTCATTAAATTTCATCCGGAGCCTTTAATGAGAAAACTGTTTTTTGGCTTATTTGAGCCAAGTGGCCTCGGGCGCTGAAAATACTACTTCCTCCCTGGATTTTGACGCGCAGCGAAACTTTAACTGATATGAATACGATCTTTAGGATACGGGCAGAGCCCCAAGGTCCACAATTTGAATTGAGTATTTTCGTTTTTTTGGAAAACAGCGATTCAAATTCTCAGAAATTTTCCAAAATTTGAAAAATGAAAGAAGATTTATTCTTCTCAAATCGCGATAAAAAATACTTTTTCATGACAATTGAAAATAAAAAGCCTTGCTTATCCAACTTCATTTTCTTGTCCAATTTTCTAGAAAAAAGAATTGTTAAATCAACTTCTCAGAAAATTTTCAGTCCGAGTCTCTATACATGCGACCCAGACCCCCTTAACATAAAGAATTTTAAAAAACGGTTCTTCATTTTTAGGCAGTGGCCTTTTAACAACTTTTTAAAAAACATTTTGTGCTGGACGTTATTTTTTCAGGGGCTACAATTTAAACATAATTAAAAAATGTTTAGCAAAAAAACGTTTTGCCGTTCCTATCTTAGACTTAATGCGTTTGCAAAAAATAATGACAAAGTTTTTTCTACTGTAAAATTATCTGTCAAAATATATTGAGAAGCTGAAAAACTTAATTTTTATATTTTTTTTTAATTTTATAGTTTTAGTTTTATATTTCAGTAAAATACATAAAATTAATTTAGAACTCCTAGCGCTAAAGAGCAAAAAAATATAAATTTTGAAGTCTAAAAGTTGAAATTGCTCAATTAATGTTCACTTTTTTTCAAACCATACTTATTCGACCTATTTATTTGCTAAAAAAGTCGGTGCCTCTGACTTTGCAAGTGCTAGCAGAATAAAAATTTGATAGCGAACATATATATTCATATTCGACTTCACTAAAACAACTAAAAATAGACTGAAATCCTTGATTCTGATTGGTTAAAATTCGAATTAATTAAAATTTAGCTAAAGTCTCAAAATGAAAAAAAAATATATTTGTGACTAGCACAAAATTTTACGTATTTGTGATCTGAAATTTATGGTGCATTGAAATTTGCAAAAACTCGGACAGCATATTACAAAATGACTCGATCCAGTAAAATTTGAAAGAATCGGAACACCGGTCCTGAAATTATCTCACTTGTGGACATTTCGTAGTAAATCGTTACAGTTGCTGGTTGCGTCAATGTGTCTGACGAAGATTCGGTGGTGGTTGTAGTACGAATTACTGATGGATTAAAAATTGTCAAGCGTTCCAAAGGCGGAAAAGTGAAGTAGAATGAACGAACTAGACCCACCTGGAAGCTATCAGTGAGAAAATGTTAAATTAGTATTCTCGAGGATCAAGATCAAAAATAAATTATAGAATCGATAGAAAAATTTGAAAAAAAACTTGGGATGGATTTCAATACGATTTTTTCTTTAGTAACTTTTCAGAAATAATTATGGCAAGCGCTTATAAAATTTCAAGCTCGAGCCATGTTTGACAATTCGTAATGCTGTGATACAACAAAAATAAACAGATGTATTTTAGTAATATTGATATATTTACACGTATTTAATTCATAAATTTCATAATTATGTTTTGACATCATAATTTACCTGCTAAATTAGCACTAATAACTAGCGCTTAATTAACGGTCGGCAATTTTTGCCATTGCACTTTTTCACTTTTTTCGCTTGAGCTGGCAAAACTTAGCAACTCCAACACTTGTGGAAAAAACTAGACATTGTAACTCGCCGAACTTCTAGCTACTTGTTAAATCAGATGTTTGCAATCGATATTTTACTTTAAAGGAACTGTCTTTTGAAAAAACACTCAAAAAACGCGCTTATGCTATCGAAGGTTCTAGAATTAAGTGAAATTTTTTTTCTTTCTTTTTTATTAATAGAAGCTTTAAAAAATGGTTCTCGACACCTGTGAAAATTATTTAATTTTCGAATTATACGATTTTTTTCGTCAAAATCGAAAATTTAAATTGTTGTGAAAGCACAAATAAACATCAAATATAGCAATCCAAAGAATATTATTTTCACCGACTTAATAATGAAAACATTTTAAACGATGAACGTGAGCATGGTCCAGCAAAATTATGAGCGCGAAAATTCTCGATTCATCTTGAAAATCACTCGGATGCCCTTCCCTTCTTAAAAGGTCCAAATAAACTTGTTTTGCCACATATTTCCTAATTGAAAATAGGAATACTGACAAAACACACAGAGTATAACTTTGCTATGAATATACAGATACTTATAAACGTAAAAATATTGCTAAACCACAACTGTGTAAAAAACGCATGGCTAAAAAGTTTTACTCAAACCGGGAAACAACTCGAACAAAAGATTGTCTGCTACCATTTACAATTTTAATTTATTTATTAAAATATAAGCGCATCCGACCGGCGAGTGGAGTCTCGTACTAGAAAAACATTATAGGTTATAGAGTTTAATGTGGCTATCATATCGTGTTATTAACCAAATGAAAATTATGTTCAACAATTAAACAATTATTTTTAAATCTTTTAGGAAACTGATCGAAATTGATTTATTTCCCTTGAAGTCTATAAAGTCCAAACCATATAAAAATACTCCGCATTTTTCGATCCAAATCTTTCTGATTTTTATTGAAATCTGTGTAAAACAAACACCAAAATATCACTCTTAAACTTTTTTTCATAAATGCCAACACTATTTTCTCCTGGACCGCCGTTGAAAAAAGCATAAAATCTTATCATTCTTATGCTTTGTTGTCATTATTCCTATGAAAATTTTAGACATTTTCCGAAACATTCCAAATTTCTCAAAAACGCAATTAAGGTCAATTGTACTCAAAAAAGTTGGTTTTTCGTCTAATCTTTGCCCATTTTTGACCATTTTCAGTGAAAAACTGATAAAGAATTTTAAATGTGCATATTAAAAACAACCAGACTTTAGCGTCGTACAAGTATCAAACACCACAATGTCTGAAGTTTATAAAAACGTCTTCAAAAATCAAAGACTTCAGGGTTCAGTTGAGAAATGATCTACCAGTAAAAGTATTTTTTTATATTTTCCAACAGATATTAGTTTTTAAAAAATTAAAAATAAACGTAATATCGCAAAATAGATAAACACTTGTAATTGAAGATGAAAAAAAGAGTAAAAAAATAATATGTTCACAATTTTTTCTTTCATAATCCCTTTATCATACTTTTGTAAATATCCCTCCGCCTGATTTAGCAAACGTGGTTTTAACTATGTAAGGGCCGGATATACAACTCTGCGATAAGGTATATCGCCCTGAAAAAATAACCAATCACCTGACGATGCCACCCCCTATAAGCGCGCTAGTACAATCCTGTTTCAAGATCTGCAAATGGAATGTATCATGCCTCACTAGATATAACAGACCCTACCGTCCATCGGGTTACAAGATACCTTCTGGACCATCTTAATTAAAAATATTCGTAACTTCAAATCTTTTGTTAAAGTTATTATATCGGAAAAAAAAAAAGCTAACCACATTCTATTTGAATTTTCTTCTGAACAATAATATATTCCTGGCAACCCAATGAAAAACGATTGTTAGCGAAAAAACGTTTGCTAATTTCGCAATCGGTGTGAAAATAAGCAGGAAGTGTTTAACAAAAATTATAGCAAAAAAGTTTTAAAACCAAAAAATTTTAATAACAAAAAAAGTTTTCAACAAAAATTTTTATATTCAAAAAAATTATTTAGAAATAAAATGTATTAACAAAAAAAACGCATTTAAAATGTAACATTTATAATAACAAGTATAACTAACCATTCTAACAACAATACAAAACATTTTAACAAAAAAAAATTAACAAAAAATGATTTAAAAAAGATGTTAAAAAATTTTGTTACAAAAAAAATAAAAAGAACATCTTTAATAAGCGATACAAAAGACATATCTTCACCCAAATAATTTTGAACGTTAAGACTTGTTTTCTATTCGTTTGTGTTACAGTTTAATAATAAATGATGAAGAAAGCAGCCTCAAACATAGAATAGTCTCAGAAAAATAAAAGATTTATAAAATTCGCGGCTAAAATATTACAAGACTGATTTCGTTAGAGGGAACATAAAAGTTATTTACACCATGCATCAACTTTTGACTTCGGAAAAACAGTAATTGTTCAGTTAACAATCAATTGTCTTTGTCCGCGGAACACAACCATTATTTAACCACTTTTCCTCCCCAACAACAGTCTTCCCGTTACACTGACAACAATGTACCAACCCTAATATCTAATCCCTTAACATACGGAAAATATGTCTTCCACCGAAAAATTAGTGTACACTTCGAGCATCAAAAACTTTTGTCGAAAAAACAGAGGTTAGTGCAAGCGAATAATAGGTTCCTGGGAACCTACATTCTCAGCCCCAACGGCTTATTTTTTCCTGACAAAAGTTTGCTCTTCTCGAACCGTTACACTAAACACAATAAACTCGGAAGTTTTAATTAACATGCATCTCGTCTATTTACATTCAACATGCCGCTTCAGGTGAGTTGACCCTTATCACCGCATTCGAATATTTTTCCAATAATAAAAATTTCAGCTAAATCAGAAAAAAAATGACTTGAATAGCAAATATTATCAAACTGATTGAAATAAATAATTGATGTAATCGTATTTAGCGAGCACGAACGTTATCTTTTTTTTGTCGTGAAAATACACTAAGACAACATGTGGCTAAAACTCAGCACTGGAATAATTCACCCGTGACCAAATGATTCATCAGTAATGCCTTCACATTTATATTTTAGGCATAATTGTTACGTTGCCGANAAGTCGGTGCCTCTGACTTTGCAAGTGCTAGCAGAATAAAAATTTGATAGCGAACATATATATTCATATTCGACTTCACTAAAACAACTAAAAATAGACTGAAATCCTTGATTCTGATTGGTTAAAATTCGAATTAATTAAAATTTAGCTAAAGTCTCAAAATGAAAAAAAAATATATTTGTGACTAGCACAAAATTTTACGTATTTGTGATCTGAAATTTATGGTGCATTGAAATTTGCAAAAACTCGGACAGCATATTACAAAATTACTCGATCCAGTAAAATTTGAACGAATCGGAACACCGGTCCTGAAATTATCTCACTTGTGGACATTTCGTAGTAAATCGTTACAGTTGCTGGTTGCGTCAATGTGTCTGACGAAGATTCGGTGGTGGTTGTAGTACGAATTACTGATGGATTAAAAATTGTCAAGCGTTCCAAAGGCGGAAAAGTGAAGTAGAATGAACTAGTACCACCTGATGCTATCAGTGAAATGGTTAATATTTTATTCGTATTGATTCAATCAAATAAATTATAAAATTATTCGATTAGAATAATTGAAAGATAAAAATTGGATTGAATTCAATACGATTTTTTTTCTTTGAGTAAAACTTTTCAGAAATATTTTGGAAGCGCTTATAAAAATTTCAAGCTGAACATGTTTTTGACAATTTGTATTGCTGGTGATATCAACAAAAATGATATACAGGATGTTATTTTTAGTAATATTTGATTATTTTTACAGTATTTTTTAATTCGATAATTTCATGGAAATTATTGGTATTTTGTGACATATGATATTTACCTGCTAAATTTTAGCACTAATAAGCTAGCGCTTAATTAACGGGGTCGGGGCATTTTGGCAGATTTGCACTTTTTCATTTTTTTTCGCTTGATGGGAAACTTTGAGTCACTTCCAACATTGTGGAAAAACACTTTTTAGACCGTAACTTGGAACTTCTGAGCTCACTTTTTATAATCAGATTTTTGTCAGATCGATTATTTTTACTTTATAAATCGTCTTTTGAAAAAACACTCAAAAAACGCGCGTTTGCTATCGAAGGTGTCTAAATTACAGTGAAATTAATTTTTTTTTTTATTAATTAGAAGCTTTAAAAAATGGTCTCGACCACCGTTGAAAATTTATTTAATTTCGATTTATACGATTTTTACGTCAAAATCGAAAATTTAAATTGTTGAAAAAAGACGAAAAGAACCAAAATTTTAGCACATCCAAAGAAATATTTTTTTTCATGAGTTAAATGAAATACATTTTAAACGGTGAACGGTGAGCAGGTCCGAGCAAAAATTTTGAGGCCCGAAATTTCCGATCCGATCTTGAAAATCAGCTCGGATGCCCTTCCCTGCTTATAAGTCAAATAAACTTTTTTGGCCACAAATTTTCCAATTGAAAATAGAATGATCTGACAAAACTATTCACAGGTATAACTTCTGTATATTATACAGATACTATAAACGTAAAATTTGCTTAAAAACTGTGTCAAAATACGCATGGCTAAAAAGTTTTACTCACGGGGGAAAAAACTCAAAAAAATTGTCTGCTAGCCATTTACAATTTTAATTTTATATTATTTAAAATATTAAGCTGCATCGACTCGGCGATGGAGTCATCGTACTACGAAATCATTATGTTTATTTTTGTGGCTTATTATCGTTAGTTACCATAAATAAAATATTTCAGCAATTAAACAATTCATTTTTATCTTTTTAGAAATTTGATTCGAATTTTCATTTTTGAAGTCGTATAAATTCAAAAAAAAATCTCCGCATTTTTGCGTCCTAAATCTTTCTGAATTTTTATTAAATCTGTTGTAAAAAAAACCAAAATATCACTCTTAACTTTTTTTCATAAATGCCTACTATTTTTCTGACCGCCGTTGAAAAGCATAAAATCTTATTTCTTATCTTTTTCATTGATTCTAGAAAATATTTAGACATTTTCCAAACATGTCCAATTTCAAAAACCATGAAGGTCAATTTGTATCTCAAAAAAGTTGGTTTTTCTCTACTTTTGCCATTTTTGACCATTTCAGTGAAAAAACTTTATATAAGAAATTTTAATGTGCATAATTAAAAACAAAGACTTTTTACAGTACACCCACATGTCTGAATTTAGTAAATATCGTCTTCAAAAATTCTAATAGTTCGGGTTAGTGGAATATGGATTACAGTGGAAAGTATTTTTTATATTTTCACAGATGATAGTTATGTTAAAAATTAAAAGATAAACGTTTCGCAAAATAAACACTTGTATTAAGATAAAAAGTAAAAAAATAATTTTCACAATTTTTTTCTTTCATATATCCCTTTATCATACTTTTGTAAATAATCCCTCCTGATTTAGCAAACGTAGTGTGTTTTTAACTAGTAAGGCCGGGATATTTACACACGTGTGATAAAGGGATATCGCCCTGAAAAAATGTACCAATCACCCGGATCGATGCCACCCCCTTAAGCTGTCTCATACGAATCTAGTTTCAAGATCTGCAATGAATT
The DNA here is from genome assembly GCA_004367855.1 of Oikopleura vanhoeffeni. Taxonomy (NCBI): domain Eukaryota; kingdom Metazoa; phylum Chordata; class Appendicularia; order Copelata; family Oikopleuridae; genus Oikopleura; species Oikopleura vanhoeffeni. The sequence goes on from SCLH01000199.1 coordinate 141,589, forward strand.
TATCATGCCTCACTTATAACAACCTACTGCATCGGGTTAAAGACCTTTGGACTGCATTTATTAAAAAATTTCGTAACTTCAAATCTTTTGTTAATAAAGTTTTATTATTATCGAAAAAAAAGAGCTACCACATCTATTTGAATTTTCTGAAGCACATAATAATTCCTGGCTAACCAATGAAAAACGATGTGTTAGCAAAAAACGTTTGCTAATTTGCAATCGGGGTGAAAAATGAGGCAGGAGGTTTTTTAACAAAAAATTTTATAACAAAAAAGTTTTTTAACAAAAAATTTTATAACAAAAAAGTTTTTCAACAAAACATTTTTTATCAAAAAAATTATTTAAGAAAAAAATTATTTAACAAAAAAAACGGCATTTTTTAACAAAAACACCATTTATTAACAAAAAAACATTCTTTAACAAAACAAAACATTTTTTAACAAAAAAAAAATTTAACAAAAAATGATTTTTTAACAAAAAATGATTTTTTAACAAAAAATGATTTTTTAACAAAAAAACATATTTTCACAAAATTAAATTTTGAACGTTTTAAGACGTTTTTCGTTTATTTTTGTTACAGTTTAATAATAAATGATGAGAAAGACGCTCAAACATAGAATAGTCTCAGAAAAATAAAGATTGAAAAAATTGCGGCTAAAATATTTATCAAGCAGGNCATGTCTAAAGTCTACGAGTTAATTTGGTTTTCTGTTGAAGCATACCGTATGAACGGTGCACATTAACGTTTTTGAGATGGAGTTCCGTTGGTAAAGGATATATAAAATGTATAAATGTGAGAATTTGAATTTAAATAGACGATAGAAAGAGTTCTAAATAATGAAAGTCAAATATTTAGAAATTGGATGATTAAGATCAAATCCTTCTTAAAGATATAAAATTTTACTTTATTGCATAGATCTATTAAAATGTAAATTTGCCATACAATTTTCCAATCCAGGGTTTTTAGGATCTACAGCATGTAACATGCTGCATGTTACATTTGACATCCTGTGATGGTATTTTTGAAATTATTATGGAGCACAATTCAATACTTTTGAGCTTGTACTCATTGAGGTATTATATTTAACCATTGCGTAGGAATTTCGCTAAATTTTGAAGTCCAAA
>SCLH01000199.1:142753-195689 GCA_004367855.1 Oikopleura vanhoeffeni
GTTTCGGTTATTCCATAATCATAAAGCGAAGGAGTTTTGAATAAAATATAGGGAGAATTATTTTTGTTTCGAGCAGATTGTGTTAATAAGCGAAGAAATTAAACACATTTTTTTCAGTATGATAATCGGGCCTCAGGTGCGCACAATTAACATTTTACTTTGTATACTATTGTATTACTAGTACATTTAGCTATCGACCCGAAAAATGGACATGCTGTATTTCCAAAAAAATTATAAAGTCCTCGAGAATTGATTGAACTTACTTGTAGTTTGGGCTTTAGTACTCGTTGTTATCTCTGCCATTGTATTTTTTGTTGTGGGTGTCACTGGAACTGCCTGGGTAATCAAACTTTGTGTCCCTTCTAGGGTGGCCAAGGATTTTCCAAGAAATGAACCAAAAGTTTTGATAGTTGAACAAAATGTTTGAAAATACCTATACAAGAAATATCATTTTTTTTCTAGGTTTTGAGATTTCAAATATTTGCTTTAATTATGATTGAAAAGCTCTCATAAAGTTGGTTTTAACCAATGAAGAGTGGAATTTTTTTTTGAAATTTTAAAATTTTTTCTCTTTGTCTCATGAAAAATAAAACAAATTGTCTTTTTTTAGTTTTTTCATGATTATCGAAGAATTCCAATGCTTATAAGTTATAATCTAGTAAGAAAATTGCCATCAGTGATGGGCCATCACGCAAAGCCAATTTTTGCAATCTGAAAAAAACATTGGCCTCCCTAGTCCCTTCATTATCCCCTTCAATATCCTCTTCATTATCCCCTTTATTAACCAATTCAACTACATCTATTGTGATTAAAGAAGAATCTGTGAACAGTTCTAAATATGCATTTTCATCTGAAGTAATAGAAGCATTTGAATCTTTTACTTCTTGTATCCAGTTAGAGTTATAACTTGGATTTTCTAGCCTAGGAATCAGATCTTCAATGTCGTATTTATTAATCGATTCGTAAAAGTAAATTTGGTCTTTAGGAGGATCATGAAAAATAATATTGTTTCAAATTATAACCCATCAATATTTCTGTTTGCTGATTTTTACTATCAAAAGATGCGCTATAAGCGGTTTATGAAAACTTTATTATGTTATATGCTTCGCTCGGTCCGAACCCTAATCATGGGTCAATTTTGACTATAGACGGCGCTAGAGTCAAAATAAGATTTATTTGACAAATGATGTCAATGATATTAGTTTTAACTCTAGCGCCGCCTATGGACAAAATTGACCTACGGTTTATAATATTGTTTTCAGAAAAACGCTTATGGACCATAAGTTATGGCCTCATCTTTTGACGGCATGAATTTTTTAAAATATCACTTTCGATACCGATGGTTCAACTTTACCGGTCGATTATGACTGACTGGTACATCATATAGTGACCAAAAAAGTTTCACCTCGGGGGAGAAACGTATTCTTTTGGATAACACTACTTGATCTGTACAAGATGCAATAATAAATCGGTAGCCATTTTTGACTTTTGAAATTTCTTATTTTGACTCGTCTTTAACTATTTTGTCAGCTTTATCCAAAAAATATTTTTCTCTTTTATACTGTATAATAAATTGTCCGGCCATATCCTAGATCCACTTAATTTTCAGTTCAAAGACGATGTGCAGATAAGCTCGGACAGCGATCATAAAATTCTCGACAATTTACACTTTAACGCCGCTTGGTGAGCAAACTTGAAGTCGTTGAAGTCCTAGAGTCTAGGACCTAGACCACGCTCATTTTTATACATTAAGTAATTTTAGGCAAATCAGTCGGGAGAAAATTTTAAAGCAGATATATTTGCGTACATAACCCCGTTTGGAAATATAATTTGCAATTCATCTCTATTTATGATCCGCTCCTTCACTGCAATTCCATGCTACACTCCAAGGCGCAACAGGCTTGTGAGTTAAAATATATGGGACCATCTCAAGACTTCGACATTGACAAGACCAAAGGCCATTGTAATCAAGATCTGGAAATTGCAAGAATGGAAAGGGACAAATAAAGTCAAATTGAGCATCATAGCAATCTTCTGTACTACTATGATAAGATACAGAGATGTCCAACGCATGCCAATCACACGTTGAATTAACTACAACTGTCTGACAAGGTACTTTAGAGGGTTATTTTATATACAGTATGATATTTGAAAATTGCCACATATTTTTTTCTGCATCAATTTTTATAATTATCCAAAAATGATAGAATATTTTATTTGCAGAATCTCGAGAACTCCACAATTTTTTTACGAAGTGTATTTAGAGTTAATCAATTTTGATGATTGCATTATTTGATATTTTTTTAAGTCAAAAATAATTAAAAATAACCCAATAATTTTATTTTGTGCAATTTCTTGTATTTACCATCGAATCACCCTATTCTCAAAATTGGAGTTGATTACACGTTTTTACAAAATAGACTGAATTCAGCTGCTCGAAATCAATTTACGCGTAATTACTAAACAATAAGTTCCGCCGATTCAATTGGTTGGATCGAAACCACCAACTTTCGCCAACACATTTCTGTACTGCTCATTAATATGGATTAATAAAGTTTTCAATTAAAAGAAAAAAAAATCAATAGACCACTGCATGAAGGGAGAAAAAATTGAACCCAAAAAAATGTGTTGTCAACGTTTGTTTCAGTATCGTGTTGATTCGATTGGCAAATACTAAAATCGACGGAATGATACATGCTACGTCACAGTTTATCGATGGGGCATTTTCACTATCACCGAAGTATGATATCAACACGGAATATTTTCAAAAACATTTCTTCAATATTCGGCACTCATTGAGACCTTGGCTTCCAAATTTTTCTTTGATTTTTAGATCTATCTCTCCGGTTTTCCAAAATAGACATTAGCAGCGGCGGTGATCAAAAACAGCGCGAAAAAAGTTCGCAGTTTGTAAAAAATATTTTTTAGAATAGAACAAATGGTAGTGCGCTTCATCTCAAAAAAACACATTTCAAAAAAAATAAAAATGTCTTCATTTGAGAACTAAAGCTCAAATTTAAAAAAAACTTAATCAGATTTGTAAATTTTATACAAAATTTGTCGAAACCGAGCAGGCAAAAATTTGGGTTTAATCACTTACTTGCCATCCAAACCTAAAATTACAATATCTATTTCTCTTCTCTATTCTCACTAGTTGCTGACCTTGGCTTTCACAATTTTTTTAATTTTTTAATCTAACTTTTTGTTTTCTCATCAAAAGCATTTCAGCCGATTGATCACAAAACTACACAAACAGTTTCGCTGTAGAAAATCATTTTTGAGAATGCAAAATGTATCCTTAATTAAATAAAAGTTCCGACTCTTTAGCACACTTTAATCTAAAGAAGTATCGGCCTATGCGGGCCAGCTGCATCGACTTAGCGGTGCATGAGAATAGATCAAGGCATCTGGTTTGATTTTTTCAGCAATTTTCCGTTAGATCGTGTTTCAGCAGCTAGAGGGCGTTAAAATGTCGTTAATAAATATAGTTTCTGCATTTGATGCATTCGATGACAAAAAAATGCATTTTTTACAGAAGGAGGAACTTAAAGATTTGTATTACTATTTCATTATCTCAAAATAAATAGAAAAGTAGTATTTATTTCAAAATAGAAGTTTATACCAGGTTGAATTTATGGTTTGGGTTTTTTGCAGGGTCACTGCGCCTGATATAAATATGTTTGGAGGAGGGTGAATAAGATTGATTCCCGTGACAAACAACGCAGCTCGTCCACCAATCAGAGCGTTCGAAGATTTGATAAAAAAGTACTTTTAGAACAATGCATTTTATAACTTTATTATGCTTAATTTTTCTTGATAAAATGCAAAAATTAATTAAAACTTAAAGATCCTCTAAATTTCCCTCGTGTGGTAACAAGAAGTTAAGACTTTTTGCGGCATTTTTAACGCCTCACAATTATAAGAGAAGCGGCGAATTATTTTCTTTGGAAAAGCCCGTCTAAAAACTATTCACATTTATTATGTCAGAATGCAATCAAAAGTTTCCTCTTTATGAACAAAACATTGTTTGAAATATTTCATGCATTTTACAATCAAAAAAAGTTTAGGGAAGGGATCACGTGTTGTTTAACGGCTTGTAGTCACGTGACTTCTCGTTGAGTGATCCGAAAAAAACCCAAACCATAAAATTCAACCTGTAAAACAACGTTTGTTATAATTAAACCCTAAGACTTCAAAATATTATCGTCGGCGTAAGCCCAACTTCTGTAAGTGTTGCCTAGCCGTTTCATGTGTGAACGTATTTTCAGAAAAAATCTAAGCATATTTATTTTTTTCTAATTTTTCTCAAAAATTGAAAAATCACTCACGAGAAAAAAAAAAGAGTTCCGGATGATGGAAAGTTTAATTTTATTTCTCTGAAAATACTCAAAGACTTTCCTAAAAAACTCCAGTGTCTCAGATTTTATCGATCGTTTAAACTGTTTTGAAGCAGCTACACTTTGGAGTTTTTTGAGAGAATTCTCTAAAACAAGTAAGATATAAATAGATTTTTGAACGAAAGCTAGAAAAATTGCCATTTTTTGAACTTTCCTCGTGGCAACCTATGTGGGTTTTGATGCAAACATTGCAATTCTCAGGACTTTTTTCTATGGCCGATTTCACGATTCAGAACTTTTCAGCACCACTAAAGTTGGTGCTGAGCTTCCAAGGGTTAAACAAATTTTCAATATATGATGTATTGAAACGCCGGCTGCTAGCACTTGAAATGGAATCGTTTTAAAATTCGGTGAATAGGATCCAAATTTTTATGAATTTTGTAAAAATTTATTTTGAAAATTTATTAAATTTATAAATTTTATTTTGAAATTTATTTTAATTTATTTTGAAATTTATTTTAAAATTTTTTTATTTTGAAATTTATTTTGAAATTTATTTCTGACAATCCGTCGTCATCACTCTAGTTTAATCTAAACAAAAACCTAATCTTTGGCTTGTACTATTGTTGTTTCCTTTATTCGGAAATACAGCTCTGGACAAATTCCGATAACCGGCTCTTAAGTTCGAGACCATCCCCCTTAATGTAATTTTGAATTATATATTGGCTACCACATTATTCGCGAAATCCTCGTAACACTGGTTGATATTGGTACTTAACAGTTACATGCTTCGTAAAAAGATCGATCTCCTACTGGATTTCATTCAGTTCCTCTTTCTCCGTTATTAATATTAATATCCTATTTCTTAATACCAAGAAAGGAACAAAAATATTTTTTTTGAAAGGCATGCAATCATGCTGCAAGATATAGAAATCAAACCATGATTGATTTAGTACAGACTAGTGAAGTACATTGACTGTACTTTAATTTTTTTTCGTAACGAATAATTTTTACGAATCTCTTAGAAACAAGCCATTGTTTGTGCCCTGCAAATCACGCCAATCACACGCTCGCTTGGTGAAATATCCAAGCGCCGTAAGGGCACGGCCCCAAAATTCCTGTATATACTCTATTATATTATTATAGATACAAATTATGTTATTCTTTATCGCAGACAAAATCTTCACTACTAGTTTTTGAACTATACTTAGGATTCGATCAAGGTAAAACGATATAAAATCAATTACACTCCTTGAGTTAATCAGTGCTAAATGTTTAAAACATCTAGTGTCAGATTGTAGGTTACAAAATTTTATATTTTAGGCCTAATTTGTATCTTTTTGATGAATAGAATTTGAAAAGAATGTAAATTAATTTTAAGATTGTGCTGCAAAAAGTTGTACCATGAGAACAGAAAAAAAAATAAAATAATCTTTCGTTGCCAAATTTGATAAAAATCTAATTTAGATCGATATCGCGTGTTGTCTCACTATGTGAATTTTTTATTTGATGGACTATAAGACTACTTAGCTGTCAACTACAAAAAGTCAACAACAGTGTTTAATAAATGATATATCGCTTTTCCAACGCTAAGGTCATCTTAAAATGAGGCTTACATATCGACCATTAGCGCTGTTCAAATCCAACTACATGTTGTCTTGAGTAGTGTGTCTTGAGTAGTATTATAGACAAGCGGTGCTTGATTATTGCACGGCCAAACAGTTAATCAGTTTTAATCACTTCAACCATATCACTTAGACACATTTGAGGATTGAACACCGCTTATAGATGATTGTACCGCTGTATTTAGATGACTTAGTTAGGGAAAAGTATATGTTCAAGATCAGGGAGTATTTTGTCGATTTAAAAATTTAGACGCGGATTCTGTAAGTGTTTCCCAGACACTTACACAGTTTTAATCACTCATGATACTTTATTCATGTGACTTTGTCTCAAACTTTTTACCCATTCCACTTTTTACGCATTTCCGTTTATTTTACCAATCTTCACTTTTGTGTCCCATTTACAATTCGCTCCGAAGCAACCTATGAAGCATCGAGATTATGTTATCAAAATATTCGCCTTATATGTCCCTTACAATATTAAAAACTACAAAAAGAACGGAAACGACATAATTTTGAAAACCTCAAAATCGTAGAAGAAGGGTGCAAATTTTAGTCATTATTCAGGCCTTGTTAAGAATCATTCAAACCTAACTAAGATGTAGAAGCATTATGATCATTGTAACCCTCCTCACACCCAGAACGAGAACTTTCGCTCACACCCAAAGCCTATCTAAAGGCTATACTGTTAGAGCGCTTATCACGGAAAACTAGAAATTCAATTACTATTTGTCACTTGATTGAGATCAAGACCCAATTACAGTGAACAAACCTAACATTTTTTAAATTTCAGTTTCAACTAAATCGAGAAAAAGACGAGTACCTCACTTGATTCTCTTGAAACCATACCCATTTTTTTACAACTGACATATAAGTAAAAAATTTGGATGAAACTTTACTTATGAAGCTTCTAAAATTTGAAATATGATATCTTATCACTGACAAAACAATTTATTCATATCGCCGCCGTCAAATATATGCAGGAAAATGTAGAAAAATATTGCTAATCAGCTGAAAACTCAAAATCAGTACCAACCTTTGTCTTATTGATCGATTGACTTTTCGGCTCTCATTTGGGATTAAACTTGCCTTTCAATTCATTCGAAAAATAATTTTTGAAAATTATTTTTTTATTATTTTGGTTTCATAAAAATCACTTGTAAAAATATTTTCGTATAGAGACTGCAATAAAATAAACTTATTTCAAAAGAATCCTCAAATACTTTCCTAAAACCTGCCTTCCTCAGAATTTCGTATATCATGTATCTTTTCACACAATATTTCTTTAGAATCTTTACGACAAGTCCTAAAAAAATAGGAAAAAAAACTTTCAACAGCTCATCGTATAAAATTATCAACAATATTTTGAAATAAATTGCAAACTCTAATGACATATTTGATTCTATGTCTGTGACGATGTCATTTCTGGCGCCGTTTTGCTCCCGAAATTTTTTTGCCTTTAGATAGTCAAAGGGCGAAATATGTTTTGGTTTTCAGTAAACTTAAATATTTATAGAATATCATTTTAAATTAATTTAATAAACTTAATTTGAAATTCGAGAGCACAATAAATTTTATTCTACCTTTTAACCGGGTGAAAAAGCGGAAAAAAAATCTTTGTTTAGATCTTTCGCTTTTTCACTTATTTGTGGCTATCTAGCTGTCTGGGTAAAAAAGCGGCGCATTGGAAAAGACTCACGCAGCGTGAGTCACGCTGTATATTATAATTAACTATTGAAATTCTTAAGATAGTTTATAATCTAATGTTATTTTCAAAATGCAATTTTACCGTTTTCGACCTGCGAACGACTCCTGGCCTTGGGTGTCTTCACATCATGATTTCTCATCGGAAATTTTATAAAATATACACCTAGAACACATGAATTTTATTCTGACTACTAAAGCGAGAGCATATTAAGTCTTCTAAGACTGTACTGCCAAATTGGCACATAAATTATGTGACATAAATTATGTGACATAATATATAATATTTGAGGGCGTATTACAGTAATATATCTCAATAGATACTATGGTTCATAGTCGAGGGATTAAATACTAATAATTGAGTACACAGTTTGATATAAACTATGGAAGTAAAAATCCAGAAAATCAAAATAAAGTAAGAGTGGTTTTTCAGTAAATGAAGCTAAATCCAATTAAAACTTAAGTGGAGTTTAATTCACCCTCAATGATTTTTAATACAGTACAGTATGTGTTTGTTTACTCCGGAAATGGCAAACCGCTTTGAAGCCAATTACCGACAATTAAAAATTGCAACTTGGCCCATTATTTTTTTAAACCCTCGCTATCGACAAAAACTCAACTTTCCAAATAAAATCCACCTAGTTACTATATTTTATTGGTGACAATTGTGTTCAAAGCGGTTTGCCATTTCCGGATTAATAAAACACATACATGTACTGTTTGTGTTTTTTCTCTCCCGAAATCAGGAACTGCTGTTAATGGATCTCCCGCCAATGAAAATGTTTTGCTTTTGAACGATGGCATGTTGATCAAAATATAGTACGTCTATTTACTATTTTCAATAAAGCATCTATGAGATAGATTCTATATAAATATCTAAATAAGCTTTGCATATCGAATATTATACCTACGTGTTCCGTAGAACTTTGACGTCAGATACCTAAAGAATCGTGTGATTTCATTCGTCAATACACATTGACTCTTGTGTATTGACAAATTAAAACAGGTCCTAGACGTGTCTCTGACGTCAAAGTTTTACGGAACACGTAGGTATAATCTTCGATATATATTTATCTATCATTAATTACTCTCCCTTAAAAGCAACTCGAACAGCGTTGCTCAAATTAGTCATAAGCGTGGATGACATCCACTGGATGTGGTTCAAATTGATCTTCCTAATCAGTAACTCTTAGAAAATTCTAAGACTTTTATTGCATTACAGCATTGGCCTGAAATCATCACGTGACCGTATATTCACGTTATAAGGTATGCCAAAAAAGTACTGTTTTTCAAAAAAGACTATTATCACCTTGAAAACAATTAAGTGGACTCGTTATAAATTTTGAAAACTTTTTTCAATCTCAGTTAAAGTCTCAGTTAAGTCTAAATAATATCACTTATAATCGAGAAATAAGGTTAAGCGTAAGAGTACTTTTTCAAAAAGTACCCAAATTACGTCAAGAAATTTTTTGGTAAATTATTAACAAAATCTGAGTACTTTTCACATGACATCATTGTTCAAAAACGTCATGTGACCTTATTTTATACGTAATGAAAAAAGTCGTAAAAACTTTTGAAGTTTCTTCTCAAATTTTTCGAAGTAATTTGAGAACTTTTTGGAAATACCGTATCTCAGTACTATTTTTTTCTTTAAACCCTTTGAAAATTTTTAAAATAAAAACGAAACTAGTCGAAATTTATCCCATGTTACAATAGTTTTGTCGCTAATTTTATAAAAATAAATTTATACTTTCATATCTTAATTTGGGTCTCGGGTCTTTTTTCCCGCATTTTTTCTTATAGCTTATTTAGAAGCTTCGGTTTATCAAAATGAGTCAGAATATGTTAAACAATAGGCAATCTGTAAATGCATGTTATGCGAAAAAAAATAAATTCGAAAATTGCAGATTTATTGGAATTCTAGAACATTTAATTTTAACCAGATTTTTGTATTTTTGGTTTTTTGACCTCAAATATTGAAAATACAGTATGTTAAAAAAATTTTCGAGACCAACAAGGTCCATTTTCTCTGGATTGAAAGTAATGCTCCTGCCAATTATAGGTTGTGATCTAGAGAAATTTCCCTTGTTGGTCTCGAACAATTTTTTACATACTGTATAAAATTGGTTTCTCAAACTTTTGTGTTCAGTAGCACAAGATCTTTCTTTTGACCTCATTTTGAAAATATTTCAAGTAGAAAAAAATCTGAAATTTGGAAAAATTCACTTCCGGTATGATAAAATCAAATTCTCTGGAATAATAGGCCAAAAATAGGTAAAATAAATTTTACAGGGATGAAAGGACGAGTGATTTGAAGTTTTGGGTAAAGTTTGAAGGAAATTGATATACTGGAAATTGAGTATAAGTCAAAAAATAAACATGTTTTTAAAAAACAATTTGGTTAAAAACACAGTATTTCGGAATTCTAGAACAGCTGACTTAAAATTTTTAGAAAATTTTCCACCCTTAACCTTAAACGTTGATAGTTATCTGTATTCCCAAAAATTCAGGTCTTTCTGATAAACCGTCTTCTAGAAAATGCCGAAAAACAACTTTTTTCAATGCGGGAAAAAAGACCTCCGACCTTAATTTGATATGAGTGTTTAGAATGGTAGACACGCGTTTTGTAACTTTAAGGGTTAACAATTTCGTAGCGAGAAATGATTTCAGAAGTAGCCGCCGTAAATTAAAAGTCCCTCACCGTTATCATTACTAGTGGTAATTTACTACACTGAAATAACGTGAAGTTAATCGCTGTATAATGGACTATTTTTACGAACGAATTATTTGAAATTTACACATAAAACAGGTTTATTCTTAACTAACAGAAATCTTTTGTCATTCTGAATTTATATAGGCTATATCTATTATGGTGCTTGCTGGGCCTTTTTAGCCAAAATTTTTATATAACTCGGCTTTTGAAAACGACTCATCCGATTGAGTTTTTAGATAGCTCAAACTTAGCACAAATATTAAAAGAAAATTGAATTTAAAATGGTCCAAATCAGACCATTGTTTCCGATTAAAAACAAAACTGATGATTAAACAATTTTAATAATCTCAGAAAAAAATAGTCCTATTCGGGCCAATTTTATTTTATTCACTAGATATTTGTACTCCGTTTGAGCTAGCTAAGAACTTAATCGGATGATTTGTTTTCAAAAGCCGAATTATATATAAATTTTTGCTAAAAAGTGGCTTAACGGGGTACTCAACGGTTTTTTGAGATTTTAGATCGGGCTCAGAGAAAACGAACAAGTTATAAAATTCTGAAACCCTTAATGAAGATCTATCTTTTGCTCCCGACCAAAAGTAAAAAACAAGTTTTTTGAGCACCACACACCAAGTGGGAGTAGATTCTAGAACACTGATTTGGCTTTCAATGTCTTTTATCTCGGAAACGCTAATGGAAATTGTTACACTCCGTAAGAATAACATTACTACTACGTTGACAGTTATCGAAATATTTTGCGAAATTTCAATCGGACGTGTTCTAGAATTATGAAAAAAACCTAATTCATGATATTTTAGAATTGTGGCTCAGTTTCTCAAAAACGACTCGATACAATTTTTGTTTAATTTGTATTATTCGAGAAATATGTCTTCTCAATTTCCAGTGGAAAACTTTTTTTTAACTCGTAGACTTAGACAGGAATCTGTACCCAGACTCGATTTCGGCAACAAGTGACCATTCTTATAATCGAGCCATATAAGCAAGTATTTATTATCAACACATTTTTCAATAGCTTAACATAATGTTCAGCACATTGATACAATTAAAAAAACAAAAACAAAAATTTAAACGATAAAAGCATTTAATGAGGATAAGAAAACAAAAAGTTGCGAAATTTACTTCACTCGACTATAAAAGTGCATAATGAAAAATTAAACCTTATTTATATTTGAAACTACCTCATATAAAACTTCAAATGATTTCTATCGCTCTGTCTAAAACATATTATATGTTTTCTACAAAATTCTCTAGTAAAAGTCTCTTAAATTTGTGTGGAAATATATTTGTTGTGAAATATTATCTTTCATGCTAGGCTCTCATGTAATCATTTTTTCCAAAGTTTACTTCTAGAATGCTCTATTTAAACCGGGACATACTCTAATGCATTAAAGTCTTATAAATTCGTTCACGATTCTTTTAAGTTCCGCATGATTTGAGTACTTTTGAAAAAAAAATATTATAGTCCAATATACAGTAATTTGAAAAAGTACTCAAATTACGTCAAAAAATTCCAGGGTCAACTTCAACGTTTTAAGACTTTTCTCATATACATGAAAGTCTGAATAAAATCACGTGACGAAATAATCAAAAATAAGGTTTAAATATGTCATAAATAAATCCTTATTTCTTGAAAAATAATTACGTACCTTTTTGGAAAATTCATTATTTAAAAACTCTAAATTAGGTGTTTATTATCTCACAATTTTTTCGGCTAATTTTGAGTACTATTTGGTTACTTGAGCCACTTATTTCTTAATTTGAAGTCACTTGATCGTTTTTGGACTTTATGTAATGGAACAAAAGTCTTAGATTTTTTTTCTGATTACAATGAAAGTTTTATTTGGTACAGAACATTTTGCAAAAAATAAGTACTGTAATACAGTATAAAATTTTCAAAAAAAAACGCACAAACGTCATTTTCTCTTAAGTTAATCGATAACTTATAACTGATCTTGCATAAATGTTTAAGCGTCGTAAAATGCGATTTAATGGTGAATGGTCACTACTTGCGAAATCGAGTCTACGAGTTACACATCGCTCCTATTTATAGAAAATTGCAGGATTAATTTCAGCAAAGTCAATTTTCATGATTTCTAGAAAAAAAATTGATCTATTGAGTTGAAATACCATCAAATGAAAGCTCATACTCTACTGAACAAAAATCTGCTCACGTCAGGTTGAAATTTTGATCCCTTATATTCTAGATCAAAAAAAATGTGAAAATTCTAAACTGAAACCAATTTTCTCGAAAACACTAAATACATTTTTCTTTAAAATTCGATTTATACGTGAAACATGTCTTCTCAATTTCCAGTGAAAATTTTGTTTTAATCATTGCTCCTATTAATAGGAAATTTGTATTTTAGTTCAACCGGAAGTCAATTTGAGTTTCTGGAAATTTATTTTTATCCATAATCGGATTCCGGTTACCAAAAGTACCCTCAAATGAAGCTACTGCAAAACTGAAGTAAAAAGTTGCTACTCACTATTTACTCTATTTTTAGAATTTTTCATTAAATTGACGTTTATGTATTTTTTCCCAAAAAATACTTAAAAAAATCTGAAAAACTCGAAAATTTTGAGAAAAATCTCGAATTTTTTTATGATAAAGAGCAAATGCATTTTGTGGCCTTCCTAAGGCTATTTGGTGCAGTTATTATGCTCCAAACCTGAATTTAAAAACGTTGAGTACCCCCTTAAGGGCATACGTAGCGGTCCACCATCGATTTTCGGCCAAAATCGACCTCTTAGGATTAATTATCCATATGTAATGTTTGTGCCAATTTTATGGCGCGTTTTTTGTACGAAAATTTTTTTTTGAACTTGATTTGTTTTTGAAAAAAATGAAATTTATCTTGAAAACTCGAAATCAGCGTAAATAAGGTTTTTTGCCCGCAAATTTGTCCAAAGCACCCAAGAAGCGATATACTTTTTTCTGATGATGAGTCAAAGCTGGCTAAGATGATACATCAGAAACATTTCTAGGCTCTACTCGAAAAAAAATTTGAAATTTTATTTTCTTGTTTTTTTCCAAGTATTTCGAAAATTACACTAGAAAAAAAAATCAAAAAAAAAATTTGCTGCGTTTCAAGCAATTTAAAAAAATCCAAAAAAAATTTTGAGAACAATCCACCCATTATTTCTATAAGTCGAAATTAATGGTGGTAGGTATACGACTCTGATTTATAAAGCCTTAGAGACATTACAAATGCTCCAAATGATTACGATAGGTGATAATTAGTGACTAAAAACCCAATCATCAAAATTTTTTTCGAAATTTTCGCATTTTTTCGATTTTTCTTGTGATTTTTTTAAAATGAAGTTTAAAATAACGTTTGCTCCAAATTGACCACTAAAACTTCAAAATATCGACTGACTTAAGCCCATTTCCATCAGTGTTTTACTGGCTTCTTTGAGCCTACTTTTCGAAAAAATCGAAGCACTTTTTTTTCGGAAATTTCTTGAAATTAACAAAAAAATCATATTCTAGTTTAAGCTGAAATTGCAAAAAAGCTCGACTTAATCTCTTAAAATTTCTGTAGATACTTGATAAAAATTGAGCCATTTTGCAATATATCTTCGGAGAAGATAGATTTTGAAGTCTGAAATTGTAAAAAATCGTCGGTTATTTGGCGTTCTAGAATTATTCAGTCGCCGGATCAATAAAACGCCGTAAAAGATTGACATACTACCGTTACGTGATCTGGTTGAAAATTTAGCTCAATTGATATACCGTCTGGAGAGATACAGATTTTTGCAGTTTGGAAATTTCACCTTGTTACGATACTGTACATATTGGTGTAATGGTCAAAAAATAATTTTGTTGCACTTTTTCGCAATATTAAGATAGATCTACATTAGCATTTTTGGTTTTTTCTCATAAGCTTTATGTTTCAGTTAATATTAACAGGAAAAATGTCAAATCAAGTCGTGTACCCCTCTTAACTCGTAGACTCATTTTAGCCAACAATTTGCCGCACACCTTTAATCGCTTTTACACTCTTAATCATTAATGACAGATCAAATTATAAAGTTATCGATTAAACTTTGAAACAAAATACGTTTGGGCTTTTTTTTGAAAATTCTTACATTATTACAATACTTATTTTTTGCAAAAATTTTTTTTAAATCACAAATTAAACCTTTCATCTGATCAGAAAAAATTCTAAACTTTTTACCCATACACTTATCCCCAAAATACTCACGTACCGTCATACTTTAAAATAGTTTGGTAAAAGTATACGTTTTTTTCCCAAAAAATTCTTAATCATTTTTGAAAGAGTAAGTGGTTCCGTAGAAGTTTTTTGAGATTTCTTTCCCATTACACCAAACGTCCAAAAGCATCACCGTGACCTTTCAATGAGAAAATATAGTTTTGTGAAAGTAAACAAATAGTGATCAAATTACGCCGAAAATTTTTTGGGATATAAACACCCAATTTAAGATTTTCTAATATAATAATATTTTCCAAACACGTCACGTGTCTGATTTTTCGAAATAAGGATTTATATATACATATTTCAAACCTATTTTTGAATATTTCGTCACCTGATTTTATTCGCACTTAGTGTAATGCGAAGAAAGTCTTAAAGCAGTCTGAAGTTCATCCCCAATGTTTTTTTAATGTAATTGATGTAGAACTTTTCTAAATTACCCTTATCGTACAATGTTTTTGATTAATCAATAATTACCCGATTGATTTTTTTTTAATTCAAGATTTCTGTTTGTATTATTTGTGAAAATTGGCCTCCGTTAGACTAGAGCATTTCTAGAAATCAAAACTTCCTATAAATTAATCACATTGAATCTATGAAGGGTTCGCCTACGTGCGTAGGCGTCATATGTCTCGCATTCTGTCCCATTAATTAATATTGAGAGATATTTTAGAGTCTTTTTCACTCGAGAAATTTTGCAAGAAACATAAATTATTTTTAGACACACTGCTAAAAATCATTTGAAGTTTTATAAAAGGTAATTGCAAATATAAATTAAGGTTTAATTCATCTCATATAGCACTTTAATAGTCGATAATGAATTTCGCACTTTTTGTTTTCTTATCTTCATTAAATTCCTTTAATTCGTTTAAATTTTATTTGTTATTTCAATTGTATAGCAATTGTCTGAATATTATTTTAAGCTATTGAAAAATGAATGTTGATAATGAAA
Source organism: Oikopleura vanhoeffeni (assembly GCA_004367855.1). Lineage (NCBI taxonomy): Eukaryota > Metazoa > Chordata > Appendicularia > Copelata > Oikopleuridae > Oikopleura > Oikopleura vanhoeffeni. The sequence continues at coordinate 158,317 of SCLH01000199.1, forward strand.
CTTTGCTAATATGGCCATTTTAAAGTGAGGCAACTAGTTGGCTAAAATCGAGTCTGGGTACAGATCATGTCTAAAGTCTACGAGTTAAAAGGCTCAGCAAGTACCGTTATAGAATACTATAGCGCCTCATTTTTGAAGTTTTACTAATCACATCAAATATTTAACCGATCAGTACCAAAACAGACTTCATGAATAATACAAATTTCAGCCTCTAGCCAGCAACCACACCGACCAATTAAACAGCCAAGATAATACAAAATCATCACAAGATAATTGAACCCGAGCCAATCATCATTCGTACGATTAGTTGCTACTAGCAAGTTGCTAGCGGGAGCTCAAAGCCTGTGGTAATTTTTAGTAGCGGCAAATCTTTCTGTGCTACCATGGACGAACCGTATGACTCATACGGTATGAGATATCACAAAACGATTTTGGATTCAGGAGTTCAATTCCATCTTGAAACTTAATAAGCTCTATAGAGAAATTTTATTAATTTGATTTGACGTTTGATTAACCGGATATAAACTGGAATGTTATTTTTGATGGGTTCAAATCTCGTTAGGCCCACACTTTTTTTCTTAAAATTAGCCGGAAATTTTTTTGTTTATCGTTATATCCCCTTAGGTAGTAGATTGTTAAATTCTGGTTTGGTCTAGATACATTATGTCGTTATAGTAGTACCAATGTACTGACAAATCATAATTTAACAATCTACTTCCTAAGGGGATATACGACTCGTAATTTACGAGTTGTAATTACGATGCCCGAATTCACTAAAATCTTTTTTCCAATTATTTTTAAAGCAAACGAGATTTTATATAAACTCGATTATCTTTATTGATATACAGACTGTGTATACCACTTTAACTTTATTTTAATGCATTTTTTAAAGAAAAAAAAAAGCTTATTTTTTTCAAATTTTAAACTGTAGGAACAAAAAATAAGAAAACATTTCCCCATTCAGCTTTGAAATTTTTCAGTAGGAATCCAACTGTTGGGTGCAAAACCGTTTTGTGATATCTCATACGGTTTAGCAAAAAGCTGACGCTGTAATTCTGAGAGAATCATTCAAATGTCAGTTATTATTTAAGGGGGTTCCCGTCATGAAAAAAAGGCGATTTTGTGGTTTTTGAGGCCAAATATCTTAAATAATACACATTGTAGAACCCAATACTTAAACATGATGTAATATTTTAACGAAAATCTCACATCCTAAAATCTAATTAAAGATCACTAATTGCTCGACCAATCAGAAACAAGCGTCAAAATAAAGTGATGTTTTGACTTAAAAAGCATACTCCTCCGTGAGTTTTTCGTAAGTTTTCAGATTTTAATAACCACAAAATACGTACGCAAGTCTGTTATTATAATTTGTAAAAATGTATAATAAATACGCTCCATAATCGGTAAAAAACGTTTTTTGGAGCTTATTTTTAGAGTCTCACGCAAAAGCCCATATGATTATATAGCAGATGAGTTTGCGGAGAGCTGTTATTATCGACAACTTAATTTATGTGTTTTTTTTCGGGAAACTGTACTTTGAATTTCTGAAAATCAATAAATGTTTAAAACCAAGACGATATTTTCAAAACGATGAAAAGGTACTTCCGGGACGGAGTATGGGGATAAAAATACCACCACTTTGTTTCAAATAGTCCATATTGTCAGAAATAAAAATTGAAAATAAAATTGGAAAGATTTTTTGCTGGATCTTCAATTCATGACGGGTACCTCATTAAGTCTATATCTAATTTAGTCTACTTTACTTCTAAATAATTGATTTCTTTTGTTAGTCAGGGCTTTTATCTCAGATAAACCTGCAGGCGTAGTGAATTCTTCCATTACTGTCGTTGTTTCATCTGCAAACGTAGAAATTTTCAAATATAAAATAAGATAAATTACTTCTCTCATTTTTAACTAATTTACTCTGTATGACTGGGAGAAGTAAAAATCTAAGTGTCGCACAAAGAATTTTTATAAGATGTAAAATCCCTCGAGAAGTAACTTATTTTTGACCTATTAACTTAGAGTAGAGCATCTTTAGGGAAAATCTCAAGCGATTTAGGGGAATTACCAATCGTTAAATGACATTTTCGTCTGAAATTGACTCAAAAATTACAGGATTCATTGATTTTAGACAAGTTCCCAAGAAAGTCTCGGTTTTATATAATATAATTTGTATTTTATTATTGAAAATACGGAAAAGTTCGGAATAATCATTAGTTTTAGTTCAGCCATAAAAAGCAAAATTTACAAATTCCTTTAGTTTTAGATGTTTGTCTCTCGAATTAAGCAATAACTTTACGATTTTATAAATTGGAACTTCGAGATTTTCGGTCACCTTCTCAAATGTATTTTGTTAAACCTTGTGGATCACCGAGCAATATATGATATATTATACAGGGTGTAGTTTTTCCCTTTCTTCCTTTCACATTGGATAGCGATGAGAACGTAATGTGGATGTTAATTTCGGCCAAAACTACGTCTTTCTCGATTCACCATCAAACGTCGGGAATCAAGTCGTATCCATTTGGAAAAAAGAAGGGAAAAACCTTACACCCTGTATATCCCCCTTTCACACTTTGCTTAAGATCTTGGCCTTGTGTGGTAAGCGTAGTGCAGAATGGTATGTAAGTGAGCTAGTTCGGCCAGCTGGTTACCACACAGGGCCCAGATCTTAGGCAAGTGTGAAATGGGGATATGAAACCCATTCAAAAAGTCAAAACAAATCCTAGAATCGTTCCTTTCAAACACATTATGAAGAATTTTGCTGCGATTCCAATAAAAGTAGTAATTTTGTTTTTGGGATATTTGGTTCAAATATTACGGGAAATGATTTATTAGGATTTTTCGCCTATGTTTTACTTCTGAAAAAATTGCATAACACTTAAAACAAAAATTTATTGGTATCTAGGGACAGAAGTGAAATTTCAAAATTTTTGATTAAAGTATTCCATTTATTATAAAATAAATTTAAACAATCAAAAATTGTCCACCATCTACCTGAAAATTATAACAGAAATGTTATAATCTGCTTATAAAAAGCAGAATATCCCTTTATGACCTTTTGATGAATCTAATAGATGTGGGTTGAAAAATGAAGAGAAGCGGCCTCATGAAGTGCTAGTAAGGGGTCTTCAGGAGTGGTTAGGATTGGCTCGCCTCAACCCACATGCTATTATCATTTAAATCAAAAGTCATAAAGGGATATAAAGTGTGAAAACAACTGTTGACCTTGAATCAGTGCATATTCTAATACCGTGCTGTCTGACTATAGTTCACTAGATCTAAAAATCAAGACATTCTAGATTATAAAGTGTCGGATGCAAATCCATAACCTTCAACTTCCATGCAAAAAATTGAAAATTCTAACTCCCTTGACGCTCTCTCGTAAGTTTAAGTGTAAACAACGTCCAAAGTAAAGTCAATTATTGATTGTCTGGCATATGATACTAAGGCCACAAGGTGCTTACTTTTGAGGCGCCATATTTGCAAGATTCAGTAAAAGCGGGTGAGATTCGGACAATAGTGGTTTCGAACACGTCTATAGTGATAAGTTATCACTGATAACCTACTTTTTCACGAATCACTTTGTTGAAAATAATATAATTTAACCAAAGACTTACTTCACATACGTGGTAAAAAATTTGTCAACTGTTTCCGGCGCAGTGATAGCATAAACTCTACAAAACGAGTATTTTCTCAAGAATTATCTAAGTTTCAATCATTCTTCCTAACTGCAAGCCAAACCGATTGCAAAAACAGCAACTGGGTCTCAACCTGAGGTATTGTCAACTCAAACATTCTTGAGTGCCACATACCCAAAGAAATTAACGTTGAGTTCGATATTTCAGGTGTAAATAAAAGTTGCCCATTATTATAGGCACTCGCATTCAAAAATTTGCAGTTTAGCTGTCTTTCTGTTTGTGTGTCTGCTATAAGCTGAACCAGAGTTTGTTAAAAAAGGGATGGCTTTTAGCGTAGGGTTTAAGGGTGTAGCAGCGCAATAGTGGCAGCATATTGGTCATTTTTTCGGAGCGATTTTTGAAAGAAAAAAAAATGTCGAAAAATTTTATATTAACTTTTTTATTCCTATAAGAATAGTGTCTCTTGCAAACGTTTATATTTTTACAAATCTTTTTACATAACGTTTAGAGTATCCTGGTAAAACTCAAAAACTACTTATTCAATTATGACTCCTTTCCAACATTGACCCGATGTGAGAATTTTTTTTTGAACAAGCATATTTATAAACTTCAGCATTCGGGTGTAATGCGACTATATTAGTGGGAGAATCATTATCCAGCAGCAAAAATTTCTTAAATATGAAAGCTTTTTTTTCCATGAAAATAAGGAGAAAACAGCTTTTTAGGAAAAAAAACGTTGACCTTCAATTGAGTTTAAATATAAACTGCTCCTGACTTTCAAAAGTTAGTAGGCCTATTACAACCCGCATTTTATAACAGATTTTTTAAAAATAATCAAATTTTTATAAATTGGCGTGCAAAATGGCACAACCGGTTGCCTTAAGCAAGTGTTGGGTAATTTCATCAGAAGTTCAGAAACGATATTGCACTTGACCCTTGATCGGTTGAAATACGGAACCAAATAAGATACCAGAAACATTTCACAGTGATTCGGCTGATTCTTAACAGAGATTTCAAAAAACTACTCTTTAAATTTTTTGGACTTGATTTGCGGAAATTTTCATAAATTTTCTGAAAGAAGTCCGACAACAAAAATGACACAAAAAACATTTCTCAATGATTTTTCAAACAGGCAGTCAGAAATATGTAGACATGCATGAAAAAAGTTAAAGTGGCTATTTTTTTCGTTTTTTTTCCATATTTCATAAATAATCAGAAAAATTTTGGGACGAACAACAGCTTTAAAATTTTCATATAATGTTTGATTTTTTCAAAAATTTTACCGAAATTATAAAAATAAAAGTTTGAACTCAAATCGTTCCTTAAATACGATAAAATGATTTTTAATGAGTATAACATTTATTCGTGGTTTCAGCTACGATAATAACGCACAAAAAAATAAACCAACTAATTATTTCGTAATATTAAATTGACGCCGTCCGCCACTCGCTGCTACCCCCTTAAGCATCTATAGGAAAAATGGAGATGGGATTCAAAAATCCGTCCGGGGTTGATCCCTTTTTACAAGCCGGTTCCATATTACTGCAGCTGAACTTCAAAATGTATTAACCAACTTAAATTTCGGCCTCCAGTCTTTTTTTCCGCATTTTTTTCTTTTGGCTTAGAAGCTTGGCTAGGTGATCTAAAAAAATAAATTCGAAATTTCAGATCAACGAAGATTTCTTGGTGGCCGGATTTTTGTATTTTGGTTTTTCGACCTCAAATATCGAAGATATTGATAAAGAACGCTCGCGGACATTCCACGCCACGATAGTATTCTCGAAAAGAAAAAGTAAATCTTTGAAGAGGCAGGTTTTGATTTGGGACGCTCCTTTGGAACATCTACCGCCATTTTAGATTTTTAGGGACGCTCTTGAACATCTACGCATTTTAGATTTTTGGGCACGCTCTTGGAACATCTACGCCATTTTAGGATCTTTTAGGGACGCTCTTCGGGACATCTACACCATTTGAAATTTACAGGGACACTTCGAAATTAAATATAAACCTTTTAAATGATATTTTTTGTTATTTCTAATCTAGAATAAAAATAATTTAAGCAACATGTCTTTCATGCTTTGGCTGACGAAAACATTTACATTTTTAAGTTTCAGTTAACCATAGTTAAAAAATATTCTGTTTTTTAAATATGGTCAGAGGTTTATTGTAATACTGGACAAATTTTATTTTTAGAATAAATTTCGCAGATCAAAAAACATCTTCTTCTTTAGAATTCATGTGTTCCTAAAAAATCGAAATGCAAATTCTAGAGTACACCGATGTACTCTGGTCATTAGGTGTGGACGTCGATTGAGCATTTTTTCATGTTATAGCTATCGGACAAAATAACTGAGGTATGGGTAATATTTTTTTTTTTCACTGAAAAATTTTTTTGGATTTTTTTTGAAATTTTTCATTCTGCTTATCTGATTGGCTGAAAACAACTGTAGTTTTTGCTATTTAACAACGGCATGCAGATAGTTCTTGAATTTTCCGATCAATCGGTTCATTAATATGGAATTCTGCACGAAACGGACTAAGGTTTTTTGAGCGTTGAAAATCGAAAAAAAAAACGAAAAAAAACGTTTTATTTGAAAAAAAAATTCCGTTTCCTTGAACGGTATAGCAGAAATCTTCGGAGGTGCTTGTCTTCATTTCTTGTAGTTGATACATTTGACAAGAACAAAAACGAAAAAAAGCATGGGAACAGAACTTTTTTTTTATTTTTGTGAACAATCGGATATTTAAATTTTTTGAACTGTAGCTTGCGTTTTGAGAGAATGCTTTCAATGATTAAAAACCTGCAATAAAATTAACTTGATTTGAAGACAAATATTTACAAATCGCAATCACTTTTACAAAATGTAATATGGACACCTGTAAAGAGGTCTATTGCACGATACATAGGCCTCCCGAGCAAAATACCAGCTACCCGATAAAAAGAAATATGAATCTGAAAAACTTCACCATTGTGTAGTTTTTGACGTGAATTTTGCTGAAATATATTTCGTGCGACCACCTTGGTGGCGCCTGTTTTTGAGCCGAGCAAGTTTTTTTTCGAATAGGCAATGTACATTTTTTTCGTAATTTTTACTAAAACTTTTTTGTGCTGCGTAAAATTTCTGCTCCAGATTGCCTCTCAAATTTTATATACCCTAACGATTAATTTGGTGTAAGCACGGAACAAAAGAGGTGGCCGAAAACTCCGGAATTTCTTCAAACAATATTATGGTGCTTTACATATGCGCAAGCATCGACTTTGTGCGACAACGGTATTAGCAACCTAGGTCTAAAGATGGTCACAGGTGGTGCTACATGCGGATTCCTTGTGATTTTGGTGTGTAAACCAGCAACCGGTTTTAGCATTTATCAGGGAAGCTCATTATAATAATAAATGGAAAGTACCATTAGAAAAAAATTTTTGAAAAAGATTTAATTACTTTTTTCAAAAAACAAAATTTTCAAATTATGCCGATCCGCTGATTGCTTTGAAAATAAAAATGCTCAGAAGTGACTTTTACCCGGAAATAAAACCGCATGATTAAAAAAGACGAAAGCATATTATTACAAATCGGAAAATGGTTCGTTAAGAGTAATCCAAAATTACCGAAAATTGTCAATTCTAAGCATAAACAAAAGTTGTTAAATATAAGATTTGAAGGACTATCAATATGAGATAAATGAAAGCCACCCATTAGATAGGAAATATTTCTGGCAGGTTATTTTGATCTATTTTTTTTCAGAAAATTTTCAAATTTTGCCGATCAGCTGTTAGGTCAGAGAAAAAGAGCCCAAAAGTCCACTTTGACTCCACGTAAATAGAACCGCATGATTTAATTGACCAGAAAACAATATTTTTTACAAATCGGAATGGTTGTAAGCAGTAATCAAAATTCACGAAAATTGTCCATTTTAGCACTCGAACAAAACTTTTAATAGAATTTGCAGGAAACATGTCATCATTGCAGAATAAATCGAAAGCCACCATTGATAGGAAAATTCCTGGAGGTTTATTATTGATCTTCATTTTTTCAGAAAATTTTTCAATTTGACCGATCGGACTGATATAGAGTACAGAAAATAAAAAGAGCTAAAAGTCCACTTCTGGTGACTCCATAATAGAACCGCATCGATAAATTAGCAAGAACAACGATATTTTTTACAATCGGCAAATGATTGTTAAGGGTACTCAAATGACAAACATTGTCACAATTTAAGGGGGATGCGACTCTGATTTGGACATATTCTCGGTTTAGAAATACTACACTAAGAGCTCATGAAGAAGACCAAACTGCTCTACTTTGTTAGATTCTTTCTTTAAATTTGCAAAAAAAGCTGCATCAAATTAGTTTTGACATCAACATCGACCATAGGTACAGTGCGTTTACAATGAAAACACTTTTCAAAAACTGCAAATCTATCTCCTTCCACGACGGTATATTCAAATTGAGCTTCGAATTTGTCACAGATTCACGACGGTAGTATTTGGGCGTTCTAACAATTGTGTTCATATTGCCGGATCATAAAAAAGCTTCGCCGTACAAAGATGACATCACTACCGTTAACGTGATTTGTGACAATTGGAGTCTCAGATTTGATGATACCGTCTTGAGCAGATGAGATATTTTGCCGTTTTGAAGTGTTTTGTAACGCACTGTACCTATTGGAATTGTGATGGTCAAACTAATTATGTGATGCCTTTTTTGCAAGATTTAAAAGAAAAGATCTACAAATAAGGATTTTCGGTTTTTCTCAGAGATGCTCTAGTTAGTATTTTCACCGAGGATATGGAATAAATCAGAGTCGCATACCCCCTTAAATTGACAATGTTTGTCATTTTGAGCTAACCCTTAACAACATTTTCCGATTTGTAAAAAATTGTTTTCTTGTCTAATTTAATCATGCGGTTTTATCTTCCGGGGTCAAAAGTCACTTTTGAGCATTCTATTTTTTCAACCATCAGTGATACGGCATAATTTTCAAAAAACATTTTTCTGAAAAATATAAAAAGTCATATTAATTTTCCAATTTTCTATCTAATGGGTTACTTTATTTATTTCTTATTAAGAGCTTTCACTGTAAATGCTAAAGCCGTCGTTGTTGTTTACGACACCACCAATCAAAGCATCGCATGAAAGCACACCTGTGCGTCATCTCAGAGCCTATGGTTGCTTAAGTCATCGTTTCCACAAGAGTCGATGCTTGCGCGTCTTTTAACGTACATAATCATTGATTCAAAAATTCGAAGTTTTTGGCGCACCTACATTTCCGGGCTACGCCACGTGATCAAATGTCCTACAGTAATTTTAAATTTCGGAATTGATCAAATTTTACGCTCTACCCAAAAAAATAATCAGCATTGAAGAAGAAAAGATGTACCATTAGGTTTTTTTGAAAAAAACGATTTTGGAGCAACCTTCAGAAATTTCATATCTAACAATGTCTTCCGAAATTTTTTTTAGTTTTTCCCAAGGCAAATTCTAATCATTTTTATAAACTCAAATATGCGTTAAAGTGTACAAGAACATCTGATAAATAAGTTCTCTCTGCTAAACCCCTCACATATTTCTAGAATGCCAAATACAAAGTCATAAGTTTTTTCAAAAAAACGTTGTTTTGAACACCCTGGAGTTAAAATTTGTCTTTATAAGCTAATAGAACAATTTATGAACGTTTCTTGATCTTGAATGGGTTAAGGGTACTTAGTACATGAAAACACAACTGTGGATATTCGTAAAGTTCTACAGTATTATCTTTTTTTAATTGCGAATGAAATGTCATTTAGGAGGTAAATTCGGCCAATAAAAAATAGTAGCCCTGAGTGGATTTCATTTCCAACCCTTGACATCGGCTATATCTTGGCTTCCAAATAAATCCAACCTATACCATTTTTTATTGGCCGTAATTAACCATAATGTCAATTTTAATTTCGCAAGTAAAAAAAACACTCTGTAGATTTGAGTCGCAAAGACATATTTTTTGATAAAAATTTCACTGCTATCTGAAAAAAAAATTAGCCTTTCAAGACGTAGGTTTTTCAGTTCAAACCAATCAAAACGGCGGAAATCAAGTGTTACCAGTTTGGAAAAAAATAGTTTTTCCCAAACGTATGTTTTCTCAATTCAACCAATCAAAACGGCGGAATCATGTAACCAGTTTGCGAAAAAAGAAAGAAAATCTTAACCCGTGTATACTATATTTTTAAACCAAATATGCGTAAAAGCCAGTGTACAGGACATCCTGATAAAATATGTTCTCTCTATACCTCCATGCATATTTCTAGAATGCATGCAAAGTCATATTTTTAAGAAAAACACGCCACTTTTGGGAACACCTAGGAAGTTTAAAATGGAAAAAGTCTGGACTTTTTCTTCCCTGGGGTGAATTCCCCCTTCAGGCCATTTTTAAATGTATCTGAACTTCTCTTTTTTGACTTGGCCTCATCGCGTTACACTACTGGCAATCCATTTCATCGATTTTCTGATCAAAATCCATAAGTAAAGAATCTCTATTGGAGAGAGGAGATGAAAAGAAGAAGTTTATAAACCCAAATTTTCAGTTCTATATGATGTTTCTTAAGTATCTAGAATTTTAAACTTGAAAACAGAAAATCTTTTCACGTATATTATTTTTTTCCTGAGTATTTTTACAGGACTTCTTATCATCTATATTTTGTTCTAAATATCCCCAACATAAAACAAGCCATGAACATCTTTTAACCCAATTTGTTAACACGATAAAATAACATTTTTGCTTTGAATATTACGTAACGAAAACGTAAATTTACGTTCTTCAATTAAGTGCCCGAAATAATTAAAAAAATTCAGTAAAATTTTCCTGAAATCTCATACAAAATGAAAAACTTGTTGCTCTGAGATTTGAAAGTGGGCGTAGATGTTCAAGAGCGTCCCTAATCTCAAATGGCGTAGATGTCCAAGAAGCGTCCCTAAAAATCTAAAAATGGCGTAGATGTTCCAACGAAGCGTCCTAAAAATCTAAAAATGGCGTAAGATGTTCGCAAGAGCCGTCCCAAAATGCAATAACCTGCCCTCTTCAAAGATTTACGTTTTCTTTCGAGAAATCTAATCGTGGCGTGGAATGTCCCCTGAGCGTTCGTTTTATCAATATATGACATGGCCTCCTCAGAATTTCGCTAACTCCCAGTGTACATGAACTCAGTAGCACAAGATCGTTCTTTTGACCTCACTTGAAGATCATGTCTTCAAGAAAAAAAATCGAAAAAATTCACTTTCGGTCTCGAACAAATATAATTATCTTCTGCATAACTTGGCAAAAAAAGTAAAAAAACAGTTTACACGGGATTAAAAGACAAATTTAGAAAGTTTTCGGCAAATTTGACAAAAAATGCGATATAAAAGCTCAAAAATTAAAAATTTCACTAAAGAATACATAGTGGTTTAAAAAGTACAGTATCATGAAGTTTTAAAAACAGCTAAACCTCAAAATTTTTCCACCGCAAAGCTCAAACGTCCGATATTTACCTGTATTCCCAAAAATTCAGGTTTTTCTGATAAACTGTCTTCTAAAAAAATGCCGAAACCTCACTTTTTTAAATGTGGGAAAAAAGACCTTCGACCTTAATTCCAAGCAATTTTATGGCATCACTAAAAATTTAAGGAAAATTCGTCAGATTATTCAAAAAACACATCATAATTTTTTTATATTTTATTACAAAAAATTTTGGCATAAAAGTAGTTGAAATGAATAAAAGAACGATAAAGATGTCATGATCAGCAGTTACAATAATTATAAATGAATTTCTGAGGAAGAACTTGTGGAACAGTTATTACTAATAATAACTTTTTAAGGAAAATTGAAACTATTAGTAAGGTCTAACTCGCGAGGTGGATGCCAAATCATTTGAAATTTTTGTGTGATTTAAAATCTGAAGAAAGAGAAAACTTACAAAGGTGGTAAAGGGAAAAGATCATTATTTGAATTATTACCCTTACAGCCCCTTTAGTTTTTAATATTTATAACACACATCGGATCGATTGGATTTGGGATTTTTTCTTAGCACATCGACAAATAAACACACTGAATGTCTATCGTAAATTCGTTGACCATTTTGTAGGCACGGCTCTCGTGAGAGTGGTCGGTCAAATGAAGCATCATTCAACTCATATCGACCACTACTGGACATTCCCCACTTTCTCTGTTGCAATTTTGGCCATTTTGGATCATTTGCACAGACCTTGAGGAGTTGATTTACATTATATCGCGGTAACTGGCGATAGTTTGAATTCACAAAAGTATTATCCAAATCTCCAGGTCCTCGATAGCAGTGCGGGGGTAGGCTAGTGCTACCAAACAATGAACATTTTCGAAAGACATTTCCGCAGCCGCTGGGTCAAAACCAAAACATCCCCGCACAGTGTGTTTCTGTACCCATTCGGTTTAGGAGATTTCCCCACTTATTTGCTGTAAAACAATTAACCCGCTGGGTGACATCGATGGTTCGGCATTCGTCAATCACCTCGCCTTTTGATTTTGTATACGGATTTATTTGACCTTCAACTCCGCCACGTCTGTAGCAAAATGAGTCTCCCTCGCGTCGCGGCGCAGTGTCAAAACAGCAATATCCATTTTGAGACAAGCATTCGAACCGGTTGGCTCCTGCTTCACCACATGGTTCACGGAATGGATGGTTTTCCCAAAATTTATCATTAATCGAACCGGTACCTCGTTCTTCAACTGGATCACAGTAACCAGATCGCAGGGACCGGTAGCATACTGGTAAAAGTTTGTCGGCAAAAAAGTTTAATTCGTTGTAACAACATCCCATGCTCTCGCAAGCGGCAGCGGGATCGATACCGTCTTTTTCAGTTGACAAAGCCGCATAGTTGTGAGGATAGCAATCGTTCATGTGCTCTTTTGCTATTAATTGACAGGTATAAGATTGAGAATTTAACTGTCCACGAACTTTATTCATATGATTTGTGATAACGAAATCGAGCTCTTTTGCTCTAGGGTCAGCACCACTTACGAATCCACCAATTTCTGGAATCTGCATTCTTGCCGCACCTGGCATAGCCGTAGGCCCATGGGCTTTCCATACAAAATCTTTTCTTTTCATTTCCTCTTCTAATGTTGGAAAAATGTTAAATGATCCAGATTTTGTATCGTACATATTTGTCCACATATCGCTTTGTCCTCGCGGGTTACCGTGATAGGACCCTTTTTCTTTGACGAAACGTCGAAGGATTTCAGGCATTTGAGACTCGGCCCAAGATGAAGAAACAGTTAAATCTGATAATTGTGGGAAATCGTTGATTCCGCCAAATAAGTCAATGATATTTTGCGAGGGAATCATGTGACGAGCAATTCCAGCGCCAACCTTTCCTATAAATAAAATGTATAATAATCTAGCCTAATATTGTTTTGATAAGATAAAATAAATTCTTAGAATTTTAAGAAAAGTTAAGATATAAAATTTTATGATAAATCCGGACGAGTGAAATTTCCGATATGTCGATATAAACTTTTACCTGCGCAACTTGGCGCCGTAATCTTTTACTTCTAAAAAAAACAAATGCGACCTATTAAGTCAATCAAAATTTAAAGATATCCAGTTTTTTAAAAAGTGTTTTGTGCATGCTTGACACTTAAAACAAAAATTAATTGGTATACAGGAACAGATATTTTTTTTCAGAAGTGAAATTTCTAAATTTTCAATTTTAGTATTTCACGAAAAAATTTTAATTATTTAAAAATTAATTTTAGCAATGTAAAATTGTCCGCAGAGTTACTTGATTAGTATATCGACCTAGAAATAATATCAGAAGTGCAATTACATCTGCTTTTATAGGAAAAAAATAACCATTTTTTATGAAAAATCGTAATTTTTTCATCAAAATTTTAGACCTATTTAAAAATAACTTTTGATTGATCATATACATAGATCTAATCGGACCAAACGATGACGTAGACCAGATCCTTGTGCATCGATTCCGCATAATAATTTGTGAACACTACTGTGAGCTTGTATCACGTGATATACTATACCCTGCTCTTGTCACTAAATTTTTTAGGACGAAAAATCAAAATTCTAGAATTAAAAATGTCGGATGCAAAAATATAACTTTTCAACTTCCTTATGCAAAAAAAATTGAAACTCCAACTACCTTGGGCTTTCTGTAATCAACATTGAACAAAAGCCTATATATATAGCCTATATGATATCATATATAGGCTCTGGTGCCATGGCGGAATTTTCTTTTCTGTGCTCTCAGGGGTTAAACAGAAATTCTCGATTTTTGTAAAAAATACATTTTATGTACATTTTCTGATTTTTAGCCGATTGAAATCAAAAGCAATTAATCATGAAATAATAATTCAAATTCGTGGTTTTTGCACAATCCTATTATTTTTTTAAATATCTTCAAAAATGCGAATTTTATGAAGCATTTGAGCATTAAAACAAGCTGAAATTGAGCATATTTTAAATTCCTATCCCTGATATATTCCTGATATATATNTTTATCACTTTTTGGTTAGAATGCGTAGCCACAACGTTAAAATCACACGTTAAAAGGAGTAGTGGCTACGCATTCTAACCAAAAAGTGATAAAAGGATATTCCAATCCCATTTTTCAATTTTGAAAAATAAATTTAAGAATTACTTCCATCGTATTCATACTGAGGCTTACCTAAGGTAAGTTACCTTATAAAAACTCACAACCCCAGTCTGAATATACAGAAAAAGGAGAAAAAATTTTCTCTCTTCGCAAAAATGAGGACTTAATTTTTTTAGCTTGTTTTTCCCCATGTTTAAAACTTTTTTGTGCATTTCTAGATATTGCTGAAGTTCAGTTCTGAATGTATTTTCGAACAAAAATTTTACTTTTGAGAATGGTAAATTACCATTGGTAATGAAACACCGAAACGTCAAGTTTTAAATAAATAAAAAATATTTTAAATGGCTCTCTGTTCATGAAAATTACGATTAAAATTTAAGTTTGTCCTGCCAGGCTGTGTTCTAAAACGGGTTCGGGATTGAAATTTTCACATAGGTCGGGACCGGGAGGGGATCGGGATTGAAAACTCATCCCGTTTTAGAACACTGCTACCAGGTATCCTCATGGTTTAAATTGACATATTTATATTAAAATGTATTCACTCATGCAATATTAAGGGAGTACTGGTCGCATTTTAAGGCCAAAAAAGGGTTTTCAGCGTGCCTCAAATGAAATACTAGAAACAGCACGAACATATGCGATTTCAGTTTAGGGATAATTGAAGCAATTAACTTGCTTCCACAAACACATACTTTTATAGCTTTTATTGACCACAGAGAACAGTGGGAGAGCCCCACTAGGCGAGTTTTACTCCAAAAATTTCATCCGGCGCTTAAATGAGCAAAAAACTTGCCAAAAACAAAATAAAGTTTTTTGCCATTTCAAGCGCCGATGAAATTTTTTTGAGTAAAACTCGCCTAGGAGCTCTGCCCACGTTCTCTGTGGTCATAAAAGTTAATTAATAAAAGTAATTCTCCTAATCTTCAAACTCAGGGAGGATAAGGCTTTTGAAGTGAAAAATAGTGCCATTTGAAAGGTCGTTCCTGATTGGTCGGCTAATCAGAAGCCTCCGAAATGTGTTTGTGGAAGCAAGATTAATCGTTCAATTATCTAAACTGAAATCCATATGTTCGTGCTGTTTCCCTAGTATTCATTGAGGACGACGCTGAAAACCTGTTTTGGCTTAAAATGCCGACAGTAACTCCCTTAAACAAGTTAAAGCCATTTCAAATTGCTTGCAGTTAGCTAGATTTTACACTCACAAACCCCTAGTATTTAAGTTTTCCAAAAATTAACTCATAAACCTTTTTTGGACAGTTTACTGCCCACAGCTATTTATTGAAATTTACGTCTTGCATGGATCAAAAAATCACGAGATCGTATAATCAAAGAATAAAGTGTGGCATAACTTATGCGGCATAAGTTATGCCACACTTTATTCTTTGATTATACGATCTCGTGATTTTTTTTATCCCTGCAAGTCGTAAATTTCATAAGTTATGCCGCATAACAGTACTATATATGAAAGAAAAAAATTTACGAGAGGATTCGAATAAAAACATACAACTATTTTTTCAGGGGACAAAAAACTTTACTCAGAAAAGTATTTGCGGTTTGAGATTACACTCTGTCGAGTCAGTTATTTTGAACACTTTCCCCGTGAAATTTTGAGAAAAATTTCACATAGATTATTTTTATTTATGACTTTTTAGAACATGCCAAAAAATCACTTACAGTAGGTAAAATAAAGTTTTGCCAGGCCTACGTTAGTGTATACGTTAAAAAAATTATAAAAATATTACCTAGAATATTGCTGTAACAAATTGGGACACTATTTTCGTCAACAAATCCATTTCCATCTTCTTTTACTTTATTATAGCAACATCCCATATCCTTACAGACATTTACTGTGACTGTTTTCTGATTCACCAAGCATGGTACCCTCAAACTTTCCTCGTGTGCTGAGCAAATAAAATCAGTTGCAGAAACTCCAAAATCTTTCTTAAAATCTTCAGCCTTTATATCCAAAACATCATTTCCGAAAGCAATATCGATTATGGCTGCTGGTGGTATTCTTCCCCCATCGGCTTTTGCTGCATCATGAATAAATTTGAACATCAAATACGCATCATTTGGCGCGACTTGATCGATAAAATCCCCAGCAACATTTCCGGCAATTTGATTTTTGAAAATATCTTTATTGGTACTATGTTGACTTGAGCCAGTTTTATCATTCAGAAGTCTGTTTGAGATGACGGAATTTAGAGGAGTTTGCTTTCCCATAGATTGGCCGATAATAAAATTTCGGATTCCGGTTTTATCGCCATCAATCATCATATCCATCAAGTCAGACGGCGTTGGATTTCTGAAGATTTTTTATAATTCTAATAATTGGGTAAAGACACTTAATAAGTGATATACATTTCCCAGCAAAAGTGCCTAATAGTAATCAATAGGGTGTCCACGACGTTTAAATTTCGACTTTTGGAAACAAATCATCCAATTGAGCTCTTAGATAACTTAAAATAACTTGACATATTCAGAAAAAAAAATGCAAAAAAATAGATCAAATCGATCATTTTTCCAATGTGTTTTTTTCAAAAACGTATAATTAATCTCAAATGCTTGTTGAAAAAAATCTATAATGTTAGATTTTTTCTAAATATTTGTGGTCATTCCAAGTTATCTATTAACTCTATCAAATTAGTCGTTTCCAACAGTCAAAAGGTCAACACCCTATTTACTACTGAGAGGCACTTTGGTCTCAAAAAGATAAGTTCATGACATGTACGAGACATTTTGTTTGGGTGTTAAAAATTAAAAAAAAATTTGATCTTAAAAAAGTTGAGATTTGCAAATTATTTAATCGTGCTGCACGATTCGTGCATCCTTAAATGGGATGCGTGCTTTTGTAACTCAAATGGCCCAATCGAACTTTTTTTTCGTCCTCCCTATACTTTGTTACCAGTGGGTAAGAAAGCAGCCCGTCGCTTTTTTCTGTACCCAAATTGGTCTGTATTTTATTATTTTTTAGACCAATTTGGGTACAGAAAGCACGCGTGCTTCTGTAACCACAAAATTGGGTTTTCCTAAATAAAAAACGTTGCATTGTCAGTAACAATTAAACGGAGGCAGAGCCAATCAGAATGAGCAATAATTAAGTAACAAAGATCTGATTTTACTTTTATATTGTTTTATTGAAGTTCAATGGTTTTCAGGGGAAGTTCATCAGTTTTGGGTAACACAATGGTACACTAGACAACCGACTCGATATGACATTGGAAATTACAGGAAAGGGGTTTCTGAAATATTTACAGGGCAATAATTTCCCTTCCGATACGTCCGGCGATGATACAGTTTTATAAAATAATGGGCAAATTTGATCAAATAAGTGAAGCCTTTCCACATTTTCCGGCAATTTTCTTAACAAATAAGGCTGCGTATTTGTTCCGATTCATCATTGAGGATTTTCCCGTAAAAGTCTCTAAGGTAACTATTTTTTTAGGTCCCCCCCTCTGGAGCAAAAACGTAGCAGGTACCAAGAAAGGGTTTTTTGCATGGTGTAGCCAAAAAAATTTGAACTCTAAAATTTATTTGTCGGTTTTCAGATTCCACGCGGTTTACCGGTAATCCAGCAAAAAAAACGGTAATTGCGGTTTGAAGAGAAACACATTATCTAAACTACAAATATACTGTAGGGGGTAATTTTTTTTTGGCATTATTATTTTTGACATCCGACACCACCTGGTGAGTAAAGAGCACTTTTGATTCTCGGCACTTGATTATCATAGAGACCTGCAATTATACTTATATATGGGTAAATTTCAGCCGAAAAATTTTTTGAAATCAATTATTTACTCGTTTGTAATAAATTGAATAAATCATGCAGAAAAAAATTGATAAATGAAATAAATGCTTCTAGTAATAATCTACTATAAGCACCTGTTTTATTTGTATGCTTTTGTGTCGTGGTTTACGCCGAGGTTTATTATCGTTCGACAGTGCACATTATTATACTAAAATTACAAAAAAAAATTAAATAATGTCGGATCTTAGTTTTTTTGAGATGCGAAATCGCTTCCTACTCGAAATCAAAGTAAAAATCAATAATTTTAAAATAAGTGTTTCATTGCAATACCAAAATTTCGCCACAGTGTGTCGGGATGTGAAAATTGATCGCGGAATATTTCTCTTGAAATTTTTCGCATAAGTATAATTTCAGGTCTTTATGATGCTCCAGTTCCAACTTCAAAAAATGCTCTTTACCCCACCAGGTGGTTTCGGGTGTCAAAATAATCATGCCAAAAATTTCTCGTGAAAATTTACCCTATAGTATAATTGCAGGTCTCAGATGATCCAGTTCCAAATTCAAAAAGGCTTTTTACCCACCAGGTGGTGTCGGGTGTCAAACAATAATGCCAAAAATTTTCTTCGTGAAAATGTACCTATATATAAGTGCAGGTCTCTATGATAATCAAGTGCGAGAATCAAAAAGTGCTTCTTACTCACAGCGGTGGTGTCGGATGTCAAAAATAATAATGCCAAAAATTTTTCGTTAAAATTTACCCCTACAGTATATTTGTAGGTTTAGATAATGTGTATTCTCTTCAAACCGCAAATTACCGGTGTTTTTTGCTGAATTACCGGTAAACCGTGGATCCTGAAACGACAAAATTTTGAGGTTAAATTTTTTGGCTACACATGCAAAAAACGTTCTTGATACTGCTACGGTTTTGCTCAGAGGGGGGGGCACTCTAAAAATAGTTTACCTAAATTTTTCTCCGTGGAAGTGATTCAGATGATATAAATGTGTTTGGCTCCTCTCGATATTAAATTTCACGGAAGTCTGATTGGAGCATTAACGCTGATGACGTTTTGCAAATATATCATCTCATTCAAATTATTTGGACAATCGCAAATAATTTTCTCTTTTGACCAATTTGCCCAATTTGGGTAATAAAGCACGCCCGTGCTTTCCGTACCCAAATTGGTCTGATATTTTTTTGTAATTCAACCAATTTGGGTAGTGAAAGCACGGGCGTGCTTAGTGTACCCAAATGGGTACACTAGACAGCCCGACTCAACTAAATTTGCTGTTTAGCATTCATTTTTTTGTAATTTTTCAAGTTATTTAACAAGCATACGCGCAGTAAAAATAAATTTTTTCCAATTATCCGATCTCTTCTAGTCTTTAAGGTATCCCGTTCCTTCATTTTCTGCAGTTTATGTATATAGATATGCACCAAATCAATTGTTTTATGTTTTTGAACGCATTAATACAGTAAACTTATATTGGAGGTTAATAATTCTAATATCATTAGTACCGGTTGTTTTTGAGACTTAATGATCTTTAAAACTTAAATCAGCTAATCTCCATTAAGGGTATGGTGGTTCACTAATTGACATATTCTCGATAAAATATTAGCCAAACAGGGTTCAAGGATATTATTCAGATTAGCCAGTTTGGTAGAACTAGCCTTCATCTTGCGTACAATGTGTCAAAATTTTTTGATGCATAACCCAGCACATAAGCGAGACAGGGAGACCTAAGTCAAACGGAAAACCTATCTTCTATCAGGCTTTATTTTGAAATAATAAATTTATAACATAATCTGTATAATTAGTATTTAAATCTTCTGAGGAGCGCTTTTGTCGATAGTGCTATTATTCTAGAATATGCGATAAATCACGTTTTTCGACTTTGTTCATCGGAAATCTATCCTCTGAGGTTAATTTCAAAATTCACTCAAATTTTTGCAAACGGTAGCTCAAAAAATAAACTTCTGAGGAGCCGTTTTTTTCAATTTCGACAAAATATGAATTTTTCAAGTCACGTGAAAAATTTTTCGAAAAATGTGCTTCGATTTTTCGAAAGTAGGCTCAAAACAAAGCTGGAAAACACGAAGAGAAAGTTGGCTTACGTCAAGCCGTAAATTTTGAAGTTTTAGGGGTCATATTGAAATATACGTTTTTTGCAACCCAATTTTGAAAAAAATCTCAAAAAAAATCGAAAAACTCAAAATTTGAATTTTTTTTGTTCTTATTTGGGTTGTTTCGTGCTTTTAAAACATAAACGATTGATTTGGTGCATTTTTATGACATAATAATGCAGAAATGTAGGAACCACCATACCTTAAGTATTTTTGGACTTAAATATATTTTTTTCACTATTTAATGGAAAAAAAGTATTTTTTTGTAATTAATTAAATAGAAAATATTCAATGAGAAAAAAGTATTTTTTTCGTAATTAATATAAATAATTTTTTTGTACGTTATCAAAATTTTCTATTTTTATTCAATTGAAAGATGCCTTTCCAAGCTTTCAGACATGGGCCTGCGCGTTTTGGCTTGATTAGCACTCCTCCTTACATTTTAGCGTTCAATGTTCTTTGATTAATGTGTACACTTTCAGGCGTACTATATAATGCGCAAAAGCAAATAATACTTAATGATTTTTATTATTTTTGTGTACTTAATGTTAATTAAGTCGCCCAAAAATAATAAGTTCATAAGCATATTCTACTTTTGCAATCATAAAACAATTCAAATGACAACAAAAAATTTTCGAAAATTTTGCGTTTTTTCGATTTTATTCTAAGTATTTTTCTCAAAATTATGTTCAAAATAACGTTTGTGTCAATTTGACCACTAAACTTAAAAATATGGGTTGACGTAAGCCAACTTTCTCTTAAGTGTTTCCCCAGCTTTCTTTTGAGCCTACTTTCGAAAAAAATCGAAGCACATTTTTTTTTCGGAAATTTTTACGTGACCTTGAAAAATTCATATTTTTTGTTCCGATTGAAAAAAGTCAAAAACCGGTATTTTTGACCGGTTTTGTACGTATTTCTAGAATAAAATAAGCACTTATCGACAAAGCTCAATTGCAAAGTTTTGTATACTAATTATACAGGTTATGTTAAAATTTGGGTTTAATTCAAAATAAAACCTGGGAGGAGATAGATTTTCCGTTTTGGCTTAGGTGGCTCTTGTGCTGCTTATGTGTGAGAGTGGTCAACAAAAAAGTTTTGGCAAATTTTTTCGCAAGTTGAAGGCTAGTTCTACAAACTGGCTAATCTGATATAACCTTTGAAGCGTGTTCGGGAATTAATGGTATGTCATTGAGAATATGTCAATTTAGGGACCGGGATACCCTTAAGTACTAAGGATCACAGAACTGTGAGCATGCTAAACCTTTTTGACTGTATGAGGACCGGTGACGAATTGAAATTGATTTTTGATCTGGGTTTCGTATATTAATTTCATTTTATTCGATACAAATTTAACAACTGAATTAAGAAAATTGCCATCGAATGATTTCAAACGTGTTTTGTTATTACTAGATGCATGGTTAATATCGATTTGTTATTAATAACGACTAATAAACCTGGTTATTTATTATATTTTTAAATTAAGCAACGTTTCGAATTAATTCATTTCATTTCAAGCTAATAAACCTGGTTATTTATTGAACTATCAAATTATTATCATATTTTAAAATTAGGCAACGTTTCGAATGAATTTATTTTCATACTTATAATAGAACATATCTTTATAAGAATGAAGCGGCCAAAGCTTAATAAACAAGAAGAACTATCGTTCTTCGAACTATTTTGAAAATGGCATGCAAAAATTTTTGATACATTTTTCTCCATGCCCAATTTATACTCTTTACTAAAGCTGTTCTAGACTCCAGTTCAAAAATTTTTGTGTTGAATCTGTGCGTCGCTTCTTACTTATTAGAAACTAATGGTTGAAAATGAATAAATCGAAAACGTTACCATAAGTTAAAGTATAAATATAATAGAACAAATTATAAGTTTCAGGATTTGGAATTAGACGATTGAAATAATCATGCTTAGCAGGCTTTAGATTACATGGCATATTTTAATCTTTATCGAACTTTTATTTTTCAGCTTAGTTATGAGTGTTGTATAGTGTGGGCACCATTTGGTCTCCATAGTGTGGACCAAATGGTGGCCACACTATAATTACTCTTAAAATAAGCAATTCAACAAAAATTGAAAAAAATATGGAGCAGAATTTCAGTAGAAAAAATTGTCTTGTTTTTATAACTTATTATAAAACAAATTGCTGTCAGGTTGTGTTTCGAAACATGTTGATGAATATTGTCAAAATTGACAAAATTGTCGCCTACATTATTTCTTCAAAAAACCACAAATTTGACGGCCTAAGTGCACCCTTAAGATGGTGTATCTTAAGATGGACGTTCTGTTTTTACAGGCGAAATATATCACGTGATTAACAGACTGCTAAGCATGATTATGAATCATGAGATAATCCTGACGTCATAACGTTCAATTCGATGGAATTCTAAAAGAAAAAGAACATTCCAAAATCTGACTCGTGTTTTCACATCACAGAAAGCTGTGTTTTTGCAATTTCGCAAATTTCGAATCTACCTGTTTTCACAAAAAATAATGTTTTGTGAAAACAGGTAGATTCGAAACATGGGCTTAAACTGTATAAATTATATATTTCCTGGGAGATACCGTATCTCACGTTAACCATTTCACCCGTATCAAACAAGAAAATGGTAAACGTGACTGCGAAAAAGTCAACCAGGGTGAAATCGTATTATAGATTGTCTTGCTTATAATAAGGTTACATTTTTTCGTCGAATTCATCCATTCAATTTGAATTACGAAAAAAAGCTATTTTTATTTCAAAATAAAGATATTATACTCATTCAAAGTTCAGTTTTGTTGCGAACAAACATCCAGTTGAAAAAAACGACATCAAATTCATGTGAGGAATACGTTTTTCTGAGGATAATTCAAAAGTTAATTTTTTAAGATACCTCTACTTAAAAATACGAGGCAAATCTTCATGCTAGCAGAATGTCGTTACAATAATGAAAATAGTATCAAATGAGCCAAAATAGGAGCTGATAAAAAAAAATATTTGCCTGCAAAACAGTTTCGAAGTATGGTTACAAAGTATTACAAATCGAGTCTCAGAGTGTGTCGAAGTCGTGCAAATTTGCTCCAAAATTTTTAGATTATACTTCTTCAATTTTGCCCTGATTAGAAATATGAACTTTTGTTTGTAAAAAATTTTGATGTTTAAGCTGAATTTAGATTGGTTAAAATTTGAACCAACCAAAATCAAGAATTTCAGACACTAAGTTTTTTCTTGTTAATTCGAATATAGATATCATTGATATCATATCAATATATGTTGTATATATTATTGAGTTTTGTCTTTTTTCAGTGCAATTGTAAAAATTGCAAAAAAAAATTGTTAATTAATTGTATCAAAAGATTGCAAATTTTTCTATTTCTTATTTCATAATATAAAAACTTATGGCACTCAACTTGAGAGGCCCTAGAGCGCAAAAACCATTCAAAATTCATATTTCGCCACCAAGTGGCCAAAATTTTGGCATGCTCTAAGGAGATTTTTTCTTCCTTATCAATTACTCTGTTGTTTGGAAGTATTTTCGAGTCCTTACGTCAGAAAAGCCATTATCGATGATCTGACTTTCGACACCCTAGTGCGGGGGAAATATTTTTTCAGAATATTTTTTCTTTAAAATATTTTCGTCAGATTTTTTTATTTTTTCGTCAAAATTTCGTTTTTCGTCAAAATTTTATAACAAAAAAATTCTTTTTATTTTTAAATTTTTCGTCAGGTTCTACACAACGTAAATGTATGCTACAGCAACTTTGTAACAAAGCCTTTGTTAACAAAGCCAATACATTTTGCCGAAAAAAAAATTTTTGAAAAAAAAATTGACGAAAAATGTTTTCCCCCTAGTGCAATTAACAAAATGAAACTATTATATTCAAATACTTACTTTGCTCTACACGCTTCTCTTTGTTCTAATGTGTTATATTGAAGACATCTTGTAAATGCTTTTTTCATAAGGACATTCCCCTTTTCTCTAACATGTGCATTTGGGTGAGCTTTCAGCATTGAAATTGTCTTCATTGGTTCTTCAAAATACTGTGCAATGGCTTCATTAGGCGTAATTGTATCTGCAGAAGATCGTTGATTTGTTTTAGAATACTGATAAAGCGGATCAGCCATAGGAATATTTGGGAGGTTTTTATGCAATTGAGCTTGAGCTGTTTTTGAGTAACCGTCTTTTAGGTATTCTGACAATTCTGAATTTGTTGCTAATCCACTCATAAGCATTTCAGATTGTTTATAGCCCATTTGAGGAGACACATCATTTACTCCGAGTAATAATTGTGCCTGTTCTGCTTGAGATAATTTCGACGTCCCTAAATTCTCTGATGCACCGGCCAAATGCGCCTGTTGGTAATGCATTTGTAAAAGTTTTTGAAGGTCAAAGGCACAAACCGTTGACCCAAACAGTCCAACATTATAAATTATTCTCATACTTTTTTTATAAAATTAAAAATAAATTATCTTGACAAGATTTACTCTATAAAGATAAACTAACTGAGTTGAGTTTCTTGGTGGAGCTCGGCTGAAGTGCCATCTCTCTGACGCCACTAGTACTGCCATTACTTTATACATTCAGTTTTGAATTTAACGCTTTGCTAGAATGAGAGTTGATATTAGAGCAATAGGGTTGTTGACCTCAAATGACATAAAAATAGATTTTTAATCAAATTGATTCTAAATCAATGTACTTTAACTCGGGTAGACAGGCAGCCTCACATAACTCTGCCACCGAGATGGCTCTGCGCAGCCAAGTGCTTTATCACCAATTATCTATTTATGAAAGATGGGGAAAAAAGGGTTTTTTGCTGGCCAATCAGCACGCAGACTGCAATCTGATTATGAAAACGCTAAACATCATTTATTCTTAATAGGTTCATAGAAAACGTTATGAAATAAATAATGCCACTTCTAATTCATACTTAAGGGCAGGCTTGTAAAAGGGAAGGGGTAGGGAAGGGAACCAACCTCAAGGGGAAGAAGGGGAAGGAAAAATTCAGGGGGATCCCCTATATTCCCCTCAGAAAATACGATCGTCGATCATCGAAAATACCGCCAATTTTTTTGACAATATTTCACTCTCAAATATACCCTCTATTTTAGCGGAAGGGAACGGAACGATCCCTTTTCCCTTCCCTTTATAGGGGGAAGGGAATGGGGATGAGGTCCAAAGGGAACGAGGGGAAAGGGGACGGACACGCAAAAAAGGAAAGGGAAGGGGGAACAGCCAACAGTAGGGGAACGTTCCCTTTAACAAGCCTGCTTAAGGGGGTACTCAACGGTTTTTAATTCAGGTTATGGGACATAATAACTGCACCAAATGCCTCAGAAGGCCACCACAAATGCATTTCTGCTCTTATCGATAAAAAAAAATTTTGAAGATTTTTCTCAAAATTTTCGAGGTTTTTTCAGATTTTTTCTAAGTATTTTTTGAGGAAAAAAAATACCTAAACCTCTTTTAATTAAAAATTTAAGAAACAAGGTAAAAGTGAGTAGCACCCTTTTTGGCTTCAGTTTGCAGTAGGCTTCATTTGAGGGGATAATTCGGTACAATCGGATGAAAATTAAAATTTTCTGAAACTCCAAAAATTGACTCCGCCTAAACACCAAAAATGCCAATTTTCTATTAGCATAGGAGCGATGTTTTAAAAAAAAGTTTTTTCAACTGGACAATTGAGAAGACAATGTTTTGCACGATATTCATATCAAATTTTAAAAAAAATGTATCGAATCGTTTTCAGAGAAAAATTTTGTTTCAGTTTTTGGAATTTTCACTTTTTCTTGATTCAGAATATTAAAGGGAATCCAAAATTTCAACCGGTGAACGTTAAGCGATTGTTTGTTGTTCGTAGACCATGCGCTTTAATTTGATGGTTACTTACAGCTCCGTACGATGAAAATTTTTTTTTTACTAAATATTTCACTAGCAAATTGGAGAAGACATGTTTCTCCTAAAATACAAATTTTAAAAAACAACTTGTATCGAATCGTTTATTGAGAAAACTGCAGCTCACAAATTCTAACAATATCATGAGAATGTTACAGTTTTTCATTATTCGAGAACCAAGTCGATCTGAAATTTTCGCAAAATATTCCGATAACTGTCAACCTCGTAGTGAATTGTTATCTTACAAAGTGTAATTAATTCCATTAAGCCGTTTCCGAGATTAAAGACATTGAAGTAAAAATTAGTGTTCTAAACTCTACTCCCACTTGGTGCTGTGGTGTAACTAAAAAACTCGCGTTTTTACTTTTAGTCGGAAGCAACAAAGGATAGATCTTCCTTTACAGGCTTTTCAGAATTCTATAACTTGTTTCGTTTTGTTTCTGAGCCGCGATTCTAAAATGGTCAAAAAAGCGTTGAGTACCCCCTTAAGGGAGAGTTCCCAACGAGTTTTAAGGGTTTTTCAACTGGGGTACACGGGCAACAACGGCGAGAAGTTATAGACTTGATGTTTTGACCAACTGATAAAACAAATCTCCTCTGTTTGATTTTCTCAATAATTTTGAGTGCCTTGAATATTTTAACCTTACGCAAAAATATGATTGAAAACGAGAAAATTTCAGATTTGCGGACAGTTCGTTTGAGCTAACTAAACATAACCACTAAATTAATCTTTAGTGGTACAAAAAATATTGTTTAGTACACGACAATATCCAAACACTCTCATGATCAATATTTTAATTTAGTCAGATCCGAAAAAAACAACTTTTAAAACCTGGAAATCTGGAAAAAATCGATATTTATTACAGTGTTACGCTGAAGTTCGTTTGAGATTACCTAATGATAAATTTAAATTTTTTCGGTTTTCACCAAGTCTAATTAAACATTCACGGCATAATGTAATTAGCTCGCGATGTTATTGATATCTTTACTCGTTTTATTTCTAGAGGAGTTCAAAGTTCAAATTGAGGACAAATTTGAAAGAAATTCGTGAAAATTAGGGCTTAAATAGATGAATCCTGAACTATTAATAAAAAATATAAATTGTTCTGTGAACAAATATTAAGTAGGAAACAATTCTGGACCTAATTCTGTTGAAATAAACAATTTTATATCTGATCTGTACAAATCAAAACCGAGTCATTTCACCGCCACTTTTTGTTTCGCGCACTCTCGCTTACAAATAATAAAAGGCGGTCAACCGAATACCCATTTAGTGGGTTCTAATTATCTCTAGAAAATTAAAAATATGTCATTAGATAGGCAATTCCAAAAGTAATTTATTGTATAGAAAATAAAATAATAATATTGCTGATAAAAATTTATTTTTTCTCATAGGTTAAAAATGCCGTTGGAAACCTCCTTAAGGGGGTACTGTCTCTGGAATTGACTTTTCTGGATGAGAAATCAACCGAGAAACTATGGACAATTAAGATTAGCTCTTAGTTTTCATAATATATCACCGTGAATATGTCAATCTGCCAGATATATCCTTTTAAGGGGGTCGGTGCATTTTGACAGATTTGCACTTTTTATTTAATTTTGTCTTTGATAAGAAACTTTTTGCCACTTAGAAATTTTCGGATTAAAAATTTTTCGAACGAAATTTGGCACTTTTGAGCTTCTTTCGTTTAATCTAATTTTTTCAAATCGATTATTTTAACTTTTATTAATCGTCTTTGAAAAACACTCAAAAAACGGGAGATTTAGGTTGAAGGCGTCAAATTGAGGTAAAATATTTTTTTAATTTTTTAAATAAAAAATCGAAAAAACGTCTCGACCACCGAATTCAATTTATTTTTATGGTTGATACTATTTCTACGTCAAAATCGAAAATTTTGAAATCCCAAAAAATTCGAAATAAACGAAACGTTGGCACATCGTAGGAAAAATTTTTTTCATGAAATGAATGAAAAAAATTGAATTCGGGTGTCGAGACGGCTTAACAATTTGCAAGTTTGAAGTGAAATAAAAATTTTAAAATAAAATTTTTATAATTGAATAAAGTAGAATATGGTTTTCTCCATATTTTCATTTGGTGATTCCAGAAAAATAAGTTTGAAATTTTTGAACTAGAAGTGAGAGAAAATTTCTAATATTTCTATATTTTGACCAAAAATCACAAAACATGTCATATAATTTTCAAAGAGCATATAAAAAGTAGTGGTCACCGACTCGAAAAGTCAAAGTAGCCATTTTGTAGAGTTTTTCTCGTTGATTTGAAACAATATTTAAAACAAATTCTTTGAACGTAAAATAGGCATTTTTTCATAATGTTCGGAACTTTTATCGAAAATTTATCATAATTTGTCGAATTCGAAAAGTTTAATTTGAACTGAAAATTTCTTAAAAAGCCATAATGCAAAAATTCGCTAGTCAAAAAAGTTGCCTGGATTATAAACCATCACTTTTGATGGTATATGAGAAGAATATATAAATCCAGTAAAAGTTTTTCATCAAGAGCTCATATGCGTATCTGTCAAAATGCACCGACCCCCTAAAGTTAAGGGCCTAAACGGACATGTTTGCTTTTCATTGCTTAATCAATATATAAATTTGAATCTTCTGTTTTCAGGAGAATTCAATATTTTTAAAAATAGTGAAATTTCACAAAACGGCTACTGAACAATTTAACCACGAATAATTAATGTAGCGGCATACTTAGGGTCATACCGGCCGAAATCGACTTTTAAACTAATAGTTTATTGACGATTGCTGATAAGTGACTTGTGCAGAATTTTTGAGAGAATTTTTTGAAACTAAATTTTGAAGAGCTATCAATGTATTACAATTATTTCAATCATATTCTCCTCGATAAACTACAACTAAGAAACATCATCGGTTCGATGAAAAATATTAAGGAGTACCCCACGGACGTTATATATTTCAAGCTATCAGACATGATAGAAAGCTAATTTTTACTTCATTCTCAATTTTGTAATCGGTTTCATTCCAAAAAAATTGAAAAATAATTTCGATGTAAAAAAATTTTCCAAAATTCCTATTTTTCTAAGTATAATGTTTCCTTTTACTGGCTGTAACTTTTAAAGTTTTACCCCGTTTTTTTTCGATTAATTTAAAACTTTACTTGTCAAAGATTTTGTACAAAGAAAAGTGGTCCTAAGAATTTATTTGCAAATGTTTGCACGACTAGCTCAGATTGGACTGACATTGCACAATCTAAATTTTGTATTTAACCTTTTGCGGCTTTATTGGACTATTATTTTAAACCGACCAACTTTTGCAGGTGGTCGCCAATAATAGTTTGACGCTAATTTTGGTTAAAAAAAAATAAAATTTTCGAACATAAAAATTTCAATGGTTTCTTAGATCCTGAAAATCGACGACCCACGAGGATTATATCTCGGGAACCATATGTGCGTAGAATATTAATTTTTGCTGCATTCAAAATTGTTTAAAGGTTGCTCCAAACAAATTAAAAAAAAAAAAATAAATTTTGACCGAAAAAAACTCATAGAATTTCAAATTCAGTTTTTTCTCATATTTTTTGCCAAATAATTACTGAACTCGTGATATAGACATCGATCTGACTTATTTTTGCCATTTTAAATTTGAATGCTGATACATCGTAAAAATAAAAAATTAATTATTTTCTTTAAAAAAATTTTGCAAACCTGCGAAAAAACATTTTTTTGCCGAATGTAACCTAAACTTTAAGCACCTCGTAATCATAAACTAAACAAGGTATGGAAAAGACTTCAGATGTTCGAGTTAAATGTTTTAGCCGTGATGTACAAAAACAGCCATTTTGAGCACCTTTTCACAATTACGACAAATTAGAATCTAATTATTAGATGATATTTCAAAATTTCTTCGGATATTCTCTTATTTTTTTAAATCATTCAGTATCCCCCACGAATAAAAAAATCTGTTATAGCCAATTAAAATGTATTCAAAAATGCGAAAATCGACTTTTTGTACCGTACAAATACCGGTACGATCATACAAAAAACTTTGTGTAACTTTTTTGAAAAATTTAGACAAATATCTCTGTGGTCTCAGAACATGAAACTCAAACGAAACGTTTTATTTAGCTCAGAACAAAGTTGAAAACACTAAATGCGTGGGGTACTCCCTTAAGACAAAAAAATAGAAGTTCACTTGAATATTGGCAACATTTCCAAACCAATTGACGTCACAGCCAAACGCCTAGGAATCCAGGCGCGAACTGGTACGTATTTGGTTTGGAAATTTGCCAATATGAGCTTAGTTTAATTTTTTAACGCATTTTCCCCAATTATCGCATTTATCTTATACATAGAACCTGATCTTATACGTATACTATACCGTCGTATAGATCTGATCGGACCGAACTCAGAAATTCTGAGTTCGGTCCGATCAGATCTATACGTATAAGATCAGGTCTATATGTATAAGATAATGCGATAATTTTGGGAAAAATGCGTTAAAAAATTAAACTTAGCTCATATTGGCAAATTTCCACCGACGATTTGAAATAAAGAATTCAAAAGTCAAAAATCGGTTTCAATGTGTTAAGGCTTTCTTGTAGAGAATTTTTTTTGGTTATTGTAAAGACTAAGGATTTTTTTTTCTTTTGAAAAAATTTTCAAAAAAAATCGATTTTTCGCTCAAATTTTCGAGATTTTACAGGTGTATGAAGCCAGTTCTACGCCTCCGTATAGAGAGTTAAACACCGGTAATTTTTTAGCAGGTAAAAATTGAGCGTTTTTTAAGGAAACCATTTTTTTTGGCTAGGGCTGGCGAACCACGTGGTCGACCTCAATGACCGCGGTCAAAGTTCAAGGTCAATCTTCAAGGTCAACTCTTCTAATGAAACGTATTAGCAACTATAGGTCAATGATGTACTGAAGTCGCTAGAGTCTATACGATGAACTTGAGATTGACCTTAGAGGTTGAACCATGTTTGCTCTCTAGCACCTTTCAGTACATCATTGACCTATAGTTGCTAAATACGTTCATTAGAAAGTCGACCCCTCCGGTTCTTTGGGGGTACTTTCAAGTCTCTACGAACTTGAGATTGATCTTGAACTTTGACCGGTCATTTGAGGTCGACCACGTGTCGCCGCAGCCTAGCCAAAAAAATTGTTTCCTAAAAAACGCTCAATTTTCACCTGCCAAAAAATTACCGGTTTAACTCTTCATACGGAGGCGCTAGAACTGGCTCATGACACCTGTACAATATCGAAAATTTGCCGCAAAAATCGATTTATTTTTGAAAATTTTCAATAAAGAAAAATCCTAGTCTTACAGGTTCCCGGCTCCTACATTTATGCAGTTTATTATGTTCATAAAATGCAACCCAAATCAATTGTTACATGTTTTTGAACGCATAAAACAATCCCCAAATTGACAACAAAAATAATTTTTCGACATTTTGCGTTTTTTTCGATTTTTTCTAAGTATTTTTCTCAAAATTATGCTTTCAAAAATAACGTTTGTGTCAATTATGACCACTAAAACTTAAAATATCGGGTTGATGTAAGCCAACTTATCCTTAGTGTTTCCTCACTTTCTTTTGAGCCTACTTATCGAAAAATCGAAGCACATTTTTTTCGGAATTTTTTCACGTGACTTTGAAAAATAATCTATTTTTTGTTTAGGGGTCGCAAATCAATGACAAAAACACTTCCTACAAGTTTCTGTTTGTTAAGAAGCTAGCTTTGCAAAAAATTTGAGGACAAATCTTTTTAATTTTAACCTAGGAGGAGTAGGAATTTCCGATGAAAAAAAGTCCAAAACCGTATTTTTGACCCTGTTTTTTACGCTTTTCTAGAATAAACATAAGCATTTATCGAAAAAAGCTCTCCTACAACGTTTTGTTTACTATTATACAAAGTTATGTATAAAATTTAGGTTATTTCAAAAATATAACCTACAGGGGAGTAGAATTTCAGGTTTGGCTTAGGGTGGCTCTTGTGCCGCGTATGTGTGAAGGAGTGTGGTCCATACAAAAAAGTTTGTGACAATTTTTTTTGCAAGTTGAAGGCTAGTTTACAAACTGGCTAATTGACATAATATCCTAGAAGCCGTGTTCTCGCTAATATTTTATCGAGAATATGTCAATTTAGGGACCGGGATACCCTTCTAAAATGCACCAAAAAACAATTCCTCTACAGAGATAGCTTAAACCACATTGTCAAATGTGACATTGTGAAACGATTTATTGAACTTTTGAAATTCCTTATTCAAATGTCAGAAGTAGAGTCAGATACCTTGTGGCATGTTTCCGAAAAGAAATATTACCTGTGAAAAGACACCTGTGATCTTGTATCACGTGATATGCTAACCTTCGCTTTTCTGAGTCAGTATCTCTTGACCCAAATGGGGTCAAGAAAAAAGTTTACCATTCTCTTGAATAGGTGTCAGAAGTTCGACGTACGGGTGGCCAAGGATTTTTCAAAAAATTAAACAAAAGTCCTTGAAATTTTACACAAAGTTTTGGCCAGTAGCCTAGACAAAAAAATCGAAATAAATTTTTTTTATTTTTAACTCTGAGGTGCGTCCAAAACCCCTTTTTTGTCTCTCATTTCGTTAGAATAATAATGCGATTTCTTTTTTTTCTGATATGTTACTACTATTGACACGACGCTTCGATTTGAATTCTCAGAATTTTGGAGGAATTGAAAATTCACACCCTTAATGACGGTTCAAAGTTCAGGGTCAATTTCAGGTCATGCGTTTCTTGCCTCGAAGTACGCACAAAAATGATCCTTGGGGGTCAACTCCTGGTAAAAATATTAGGCAACTATGGGTCAATTATGGACCAGCAAAAAGTCGCTAAAGAGCAAAAGTCCATCCTTTCAGCTCTATTTCAACGTTTTTGCTGTTAACCGCTGTTATATTCAAAATGGAACCATGTTGCTAATATTTTCAACTAAAAAGTCGACCTCAAGGATTCTTTTGAATGGTACTTTCGCTCCAATATGATGACCTTGAAATTGACCTCAACTTTGTTCGAGATCAATTTCAAAGGTCCTCACATTAGGTCGTAGTACCATCAAAATGAGCCTTGGGGCGACTTTTTAGTGAAAATATTAGCACACTATGGGTCATTATTACAGAACGTTCGCTAGAGAGCAAAACGTCTAATTTTAGAATTTCGACCGTTTTGATTAATTTCTTGAAGTCTTCCAATATGTTTCATTAATTATACAGCATAATAAATAAGATTTGAATTTATTGCGTTGATCAGCCGTAAATAATTGATTATAACAACAGCTGCGCAGGCTGTTGAATCGACAAATAAGAATATGCACTTTATCTTAATTTTAATCAACTGTTCTAGGGTTTAAAGTTCTCATTTATTATTTAACAATTTTATTAAAATAAATGTTAGGAAAATTAACACGGAATATTTTTATATTCAACATGCTCTATACTAGGCCTCCCGAGCAAAAAATGAGGCAACCGATAAAAGGTCCTAATGAGTTTGAAAAACTTCAGATCCCAGAAATTTGTTTTACGGTAAAATTTTTGTCAAATAATCTCAAGGTTCATCGTATAGACTTGTAAGTAACCCCAAAAGGAATCGGGAGGATGACTTCTGATGAACGTATTCAGCAACTATGGGTCAATAATGTACTGAAAAGGTCGCTAGAGAGCCAGAAAACTGGTCAGACACCCAAGGTCAACCTCATGTTCATCCGTAAGACTTGCAAGTAACCCTCAAAAGAATCGGAGGGCCGACTTCTGATGAACGTATCTGCAACTATGGGTCATAATGTACTGAAAGTCGCTAACGAGCAAAAACTGGCAAAAAACGGCATTGACCTCATGCCTCTTCGCTAAATACATCAACAGTGTCAAACACCTCGGTGAAAACCTATCTAAACCTCTGACTTAAAACATTGTAACAATTAACAAAAAAAACGACAACAATTTTTTTCCGCCTTTGAAATTCTCGACAGACTATTGCGTCAAATTTTTTACCCCATACAAGACAAAAAAAATACGGCTTTTTCAAGAATTTTTTGGCTCCTCGGTTAACCTCATTACCGGTTGGTTTCACACATGCTATCTTAAAAATATAATTCTAAAACGTTCTTCCAGAGATATACGAACTAACTTATCAGAATGTTTTAATCCACTTCCATTATGTCTATGCCCGAGAAAAATAAGGCAATTCAAAAATAAGTCCATTTGCCTAGACCCCCCTTAAGGGGAAGTGGTCGTCGCATTTTGAAGGTTTCAATAGCCAATTGTCGCACAAGTACAAATCGTTGGACAATTTTTAACCTCTCTTTGAAATAATATTTAACAAAAAATCTTTGCATCCTAAAAAACAAAATCGAAATTGACGATGGCTCGTCCAATCAGAAACGTGCTTACAAAATGACAAATTATTTTTTTCAAAATGTATCTCTTCCCTGAATTTTTAAGGTTCAACAATGATTCCACATGATTTAGCTTAACCGACAGAACGTGAGCAGACGCTACGTTAAGTTTGTGGAAAAAATTTCGATTTGCTTCAGAATCAACCAAAAAACTGTATTTTTGGCACTAGTTAACATAGGGTCAAAATACTGTTTTTGTGATTCAATGCCAAATCGAAGATTTTTTCCACACTTAACGAGGGCGTCTGCTCACGTTCTGTCCGGTTAATCTAAATCATGAATCCTTGTTGAACCTTAAAAACTCAGGAAGCGATACATTTGAAAAAATTTGTCATTTTGTAAGCACGTTTCTGCTTTGGAAGAGCCATCCGTCACCTTTCGATTGTTTTTTAGGATGCAAGATTTTTGTTTAAATTATCACGAGAGGTAAAAATTGGTCAACGATTTGGTACTGTGCGACAGATTGGCTATTGAAAACTTTCAAAATGCGACGACCACCCCTAAGGGGGTAGGTGTCGCTTTGTACCTTTTCAACTCACGCCCTCAACCAAGTTCTAAGGCAGTGTAAAAAATCTGATGGATACTCGTTTGTAGATCTTCGCCTTCGTCTAACGATACACATCTCAAAGTCAACCTTGTTACATCACACCACCAGGTGGTGAGTCTATTCTAGAGCGACTAACGTTTTTTTAAAAATCTATCTTCTTTTAGACCCCAACATACAAAGCGTCTCAAAATTTACACAAAGTAGCGAATAAATGAGAAACAAAAAAGTGATGAGAAGGAATTTTTTCGATTTTCGATTTTTTTTCTTCTAGAATCTTCACTTAACCCGCCGATTTGCCAGTTTTAGACTGTCAAACTCTATCTTCTTTCAGACGAATGTTTAGATGAAGCATTTTTGACTAAGGTAGATAAATATAATGCGGTAAAAGTGATGAGAAGGAATTTTGAATAAAATTCTAGAATTTAGAAAATTGAATGGAAAGTGAAACCGGAAATGAAAAAGTTCGAAAAAAAAAGTTCGTCTGATCGAAACAAAGTACCACGCAAATTGAAGCTGGACGATTTCACTGATCAAAAGTTTGGCTTACAGCTATCAAATTTTCCAACCATCAGCTCAAATTCGATAAATTAGGTTTTAACATTTTGGCTTTTAAAAATACTTGAAATTTTCTAGAATCGATTAAGCCATTTCCGATAATTTTTAATGTCATGCATCGTTTTCGGTAGGTTTATTCACCAAAAAAAACTGTTTCTATCATGGGTGGTACGGTAATGCGGTTTAAAAGGCCAAAAAAATATTCGAATTTTGAAATTCTAGGATTTTGTCCTAATTGTTTTGAAAAAAAATAATTGCCACCATTGAGAATTCCTTGGGTCAACTTTAGTCGTAACCGATATTAATGTATCATAAATTAAATTCTATAAAGGGGGCCAAAAACAAACCGACACCACCCGTTGCCCTTAAGGGGTCTATAGGGCAAATGACTTTTTGGAATTGCTTATTTTCCCTCGGGCATAGACATCAGAAGTGGATAACACATTCTGATAACGTTAGTTTCGTAATCTCTGGAAGACGTTTAAATTATATTTTTAAGATAGCATGTTTTGAACCAACCAGGTAAAATGAGTTTAACCAGGAGCACAAAAAAATTTCTTGAAACAAGCCGTATTTTTTTTTCGTCTTGTAATGGGAAAATTTGACAATGTCTGCCGAAATTCAAAGGCGGAAAAAAATTTGTGTCGTTTTTTTTTTTTTAAATTAGATTTTTACAATGTTTAGTCAGAAGGTTAGAAGGTTTTCAAACAACCGAGGGGCGAGTGTATGACACTGTTGTACGATGTATTATAAGCGAAGAGGCATGAGGTCAATGCTTTTTTTGCCAGTTTTGCTCCTAGCGACCTTTCAGTACAATTATTTGAACCCAAGGTTGACTACGTTCATTCAGAAAGTCGGCCCCTGTCCGATTCTTTTGAGGGTACTTGCAANTTTTTGAAAAAAAAATTAAATCATCAAAAAAGCCTTTGAGCGGGATCAGAAAAAAATTCTAAGACTTTTTTCTCATTACATCATAGCCTCAAAATGATCACGTGACCGTATATTCAAGGAATAAGGTTGGTAAAAGTAGATCTATTTTTTTTTCAAAAATTACTTGAATCAATTTTTGAAAAAAGTGAAATGATTTTTTAGAAGTTTTTAAGATTTTTTTTCCATTACACCAAAGTCCAAAAACGATCCCGTGACCTTAAAATTAGGAAATAAGGTTTTGGTACAAGTTAACAAATAGTGATCAAATTACGCCGAAAAATTTTTTTGGGCCATTGAACACCTAATTTAAGAGTTTTGAACATAATAATATTTTCCAAAAACGTCACGTGATCTTATTTTTCAAGAAATAAGGATTAATATTGAGAAAAAAGTCTTAAAACATTTGAAGTTGACCCTGGAATTTTTTTGACGTAATTTGAGTCCTTTTTCAAATTACTGTACTATGCCTTCTTTTTCAAAAGTACTCAAATCACGTGGAAGACCCCTTAAAAGAATCGTAGCAAATTTCTAAGACTTTTGTTGCATTACAGTATGGCCTCCGGTTTAAATAGAGCATTTCTAGAAGTCAAAACTTCCGAAATACTGATTACATAAGCATGCGTAGGCAAAATAAAGAAGAGGGTAAATCTTTCTTATCACGAGAAATAAATATTCAACAAAAATTTAAGAGTCATTTTACTAGAGAATTTTGTTGAAAACATTCAATTGTTTTTGCAGTTCTAATACTCAAATTGGTGACGGTATAATATTTTAAATTTGAAAATGTCAAATTAACCGAAAATTTGGGTTACTTATGCACTTGTTTGTGAGAATCGACGAAAATGAGAGAGTTCTTAATTTTCTTATTCACATTTGATAACTTTTTATAATTTTTTTTACCAAATTGTTTTTATAGGACTGTAGAGAATTTTTTGAATAATATGA